>JZLH01S0333175.1:4319-16439 GCA_001188425.1 Eucidaris tribuloides | reverse complement strand
CATACTGCTCCCATACTAGATCAGCAAACAAGTTGCATTGTATTTGTCAAAATCATTAATGAACCATGTCACATTTCTCCACAATATGCATGCACATGTGTGACATTAGACCTTTTAGACTTTGGATGTTATTTAGAGAACTACATTATTTATACTACTTCAAGTAGAAAGCAAACATTGGCCTACATCATTATTAAGTCACTGTAAACTGTACACACCATCAAATATAATGTGCAGGGAATAATTTTCCTGGTAATTGTATTACAGCTTGCAATAATGGATATATTTGATGGCTAACATAGACCAGTAGTGTTGCTCCATTGATCTAAATGTTTTTTTCCCTTCTCTCTTTCTCAAAATACTCATTGGCTGACATCAATTACATGTATGTACTAAGCTTACCCCATCATTAGCAAAAGTTTAAGAATATTCTCCATTAAACCATGTAGAAAACAAAAGCTCAAAACTGTTGCTTCTTGAAGATGTTGAAGGGCAAGTTTGGTTCAATGTCAGACTCTGATCTTTCTGCTGAAGTATAATTCAGATTACCTTAACACCTTATTAACACTTTGGATGCTATACCGTAAAATATAGTCGAAAATCTCGGGGGTCCCCCCACCCCCCTGAGATTTTTCATTATTAATTAGTAAAAATGAAAGACATTCAAGACCTGACCATTTGATGACATGTGTGAATGACCTTTCGGATGCCAATTGTGTGCAAGAACAGATTAAGCCGGATTTACCATTCATTGCTACTATTATTATTGGAGGTGTAAGCTGATTAGTGCATGGCAACAAAGCAGAGCAATCATAACAATGCACATGAAAAAAGATTTAATTAATTTCAAGACCAAAGCAGTAGGCAAATAGTGTCCTACCTGTACTATTATAGACAGGATTCGCAGAAAATTAATAATTGAACAAAAATGTAGTGTTCTAAAGAGGTCCCCTCCGCGCCCCCCCCCCCCAAATATTCAAGAGCTCATTAAGTTAAAGGGACTGAATCGTGGCCATCGACCGGCCTGATGAGAACAAAACTCACAGCCGTCACCCCGTTCGCTAGCTCCGTTTCGAGTTATACATAATATACGCGGTGGAGTGCTTATTTCGTTGCAGTAGCTAGCGGACGCGAAAGGACGCACACGGCTTATACGAAAGGAGCGATAACAATTTCGGCACGTTTCAGGGGGAGTAAAATTGAAAAAGGACCTCCTCTGAGTTTTGTTGCTTCTATGGCAGTACTGGATTACACGATCTTGCCAGTGCGCTGCTGCGATGCATCGGAACTGGTTGCCAACACATAAAACAGCGGCGGCAATCGCGAAACGGGTAGGAACAGCCCGGGGTGAAACGGCGTGTTTAGTGTTCTCGATCAGGCGGGTCATGGCCACGGTGATCAAAGTCCTTATACAGAGTCAGAAGTAATAACTCGCATTAATCATGTATAGCCCAAACTATAGCATAGTACAAATTAGGACACACATAAACTTCAAATGGAAATATATTGAGAGGGTGATCACGCGGGATTACGGGGGGTAGGGAGGCTTGGTAGTGATTTGGTATTACAAGGGCGGACACCACCCCTAGATTTTGTACGAAAGTTTTTTTAATGTCCTGTTTCTTTCTGACCGTCAATTATTTTTTGAAACCAATATCTCAAAAATGACATCGTCAATCACTTCTTGTAATTTGCATAATTATGTCCATATCAAGGACCTTCGAATTAAAAACTGTTGTCAAGATAAGTTACAGGTTCGTGACGTCTATAGTGCTCATTAGGAAAACTCATAAATGTTAATATCACAAGATGAAGACGATAAACAATGACATTGGCAGAGTGTCAATGGTAAGGTCAGTTGAGGCAATTTGTGACCTAACCGAGTCCGCCGCGTGCGCTCCCACGGGCGTCTACGGACGCGTCAAACTTTTAAATGCTCCAATGACTTCTGTATACCGCACTATATGTTCAGGTCATTTTGCTGCATTTTAAGTGCGGCGCATACTGCGCGCGTTTTTTTGCGTGCGCACCTTTTCCCGGCCAAATACCGTCGTTTTTTCGACGGATTTGGATTTCTGACTGAATTCTAAATCAATTAAAACCCTTTCCCGACCACCTGGACCCAAAGTATCACTAATAAGTCCAAAAAACGTAAATGCGCGCGTAGTGATTGGTACACAGTAACTTCAGGTCAAAGGTCATCACTGGTGCTAACCGTATGCGTGCGGGCGTCACGACGAACGCGTACGCGCACATTGATTTTTAAATATAACTTAAATAGAGTAATTCAGGTCAAAAGGGCAGTTTTGAGCAAGGTACAAAACTTTGTCAATATTTCTTTAGATCGCAGCGAATACATGGATCACCAATTCGTCTTAGTGACGAATTAAAATCTAGTTATTATTGTTATTGATTTGTCATCATTACTGATGACAGGGACCGGAAAAGTGAAATTTAACCCTTTGGGAACGACAGGCTTGTAGAGAAGCATAATACACCTCACAGCTAAAAAAACCTGTTTCCTTCATTTACATACATGGGTCTTAATATCTACTCAATTGGATATAGCCATTTATAGGCAATAAGTAGTTTTAAACGGTTAGCATATTTTCTTGGGTCTTGTGGTAGCCAGTCCTCTCTGAATGTGCCATTTTCTGGGCTTCTGTACAAGCTTGTCATCATCATGGGGTTAATCTTACCCGCAGACATCCAGCCCCATGTTCTGATACATGACCACCACAACACCGGGTTTCCACCCTTCTATTTTCGATGAAGTGTGTGGGTTCTTTTACGTGCTGAGGTGTTTCTGTCTCAACATGGGTCCCGGGATCTCCAGCTTTATGTCCTATTCAAGGGACGGAATAAGTAAGGACACAACAACCATGACGTGGATTTGAAACACATACCTCTAGATCAGGAAGCCAGAGTCTTATCCACTAAGAAATGATGTCCCCTGTTCAAGTTACACTTTATTAAAACTTAATTAATCAACTCTTTACTGAAAAATTTAAAGGCATCGTAACAATGTTTCCAGCTTTAAAAATCTGAGCTACTGTACAATGTACATTTCAGTTCAAAAGGATCATTTTGTGCTTTTAAAAAGTGAAAATCATTGAGCAATCATTCCAGTTTTCCCGCATAGATTGCTGTGTTGCAGAAATTTCATCAGCTGAAAATAATTATGTGCCAATTTTTATCTGTACATTACAAGTTGACAGCATAAGTGGCTGAAGTTATTGTGTACGACAGAGTGTTTACTTGTCCTTTCAAACACTGTCAGATACAGTGTACATGTCAGATAGCAATAGTTTGACAATTTTTTTTTAAAATGAGGCTACCAAAATGGTGTCTTAAAAGTAACAGGCTAACATTTTGGAGCTTCAAATTAAAAAATTGTCAAACTTTGCTATCTCAGCTACATAGTAGTGTTGGAATGGACAAATAAACACCCTAGAATACAAAAGTTTGGAAATTTATGCTGCCACTGGCAAGATACGAATGAATAAACAATTGTTACTCGGGGCGAGTAAGAAATAGCATAGATCCGCACACGGTAAGTCTACGGGCGAAAATGAGCAGGTGAATCCGGTCAACTTACTATTTTCACTTTTTTAAACCACTAAATCATCATTTTCAAATACAATTTTTTTTCAGGGCTTCATTTTTAGACCTTGTCAAAGACACTTGGAGGGTGGAGGATTACATGTATGTAGCTCATATTTCTTAACTTTGGTAAATGTTAGCCAGTGGCTTTAACCAAAAGCCAATACTTTCAATAACATGTACATGTACAGTATACATGGATGTAATCTACAGTTTCCGGATAAGACAATGTTTGTTCCCACCCTCCAGAAAAGTTAATATAAAAAGAAAAAACTGCCACTGACAAGGTCAACACAGACAGTGTGGCAGTTTATGAGACTATATACTGTGCAAACAAGAATTAGCCTGCGTAGCCATGGTAACGAGCTATGTCAATTTAATTATTATCAGGTTGAAACATTTTACCAGCTGTCAATTATTTACCAGAGACAAACACGACAGAAAATTAATTTTTTCATCTGTGATGCGGATGTAACTCAAAAAAGGTACAAGCAGTTGGAAAAAAAGAGCAAGCAATAATGATTCTCCTTAATACAAAATTTCAGCCGACTAATTTACTTTCAGAGGAACATGACAATTTCTCACACAGGTTTGATGGAAATAATGGCTTGCCTTAGCAGCTCTATCTGATTTAAGTTGTCTGTTCCTAGAAACAGGTTCGTGACGTCATATGTGACGTCATTAGTAAAAACCAATAAATGTTAATATCACAAGATTGAAGACGAATAAAACAATGAAATTTGGCAGAGGTCAAGTTAAGGTCATGGGACAATTTGTGGACCTAACCACGTCCGCGCGTGCGCCTCCACGGGCGTCTACGGACGCGTCAAACTTTTAAAATGCTCCAAATGACTTCTTATTAACAGCACTATATGTTTCAGGTCATTTGTAGCATTTTAGTGTGCACGCGTACGTGCGCATTTTTTTCGTGCGCACCCCTTTCCCGGCCAAATACCGTCGTTTTTTCGACGGATTTGGATTTCTGACTGAATTCTACATCAATTAAAACCCTTTCCCGACCACCTGGACCCAAAATATCACTAAGAAGTCCAAAAAACGTAAATGCGCGCGTAGTGATTGACGGACATTTTTAAATCACTCATAAATCTCTAGAATTAACGGTGACCCCTACTTTTTATTGTTTATTCTGATAGCCCATGACGTGTAGATAAGGTTTCTGGTATCACTTTCCTTGATAAATTCTTCTGACGTTGTCTATGACGTCACAAAGAAAAATCATATTTTCCCTATATCTCGTGACTGGAGCCGAGTTACGGCACCAAACTTGGTACACAGTAACTTCAGGTCAAAGGTCATCACTGGTGCTAACCGTATGCGTGCGGGCGTCACGACGAACGCGTACGCGCACATTGATTTTTAAATATAACTTAAATAGAGTAATTCAGGTCAAAAAGGGCAGTTTTGAGCAAGGTACAAAACTTTGTCAATATTTCTTTAATAGATCGCAGCGAATACATGGATCACCAATTCGTCTTAGTGACGAATTAAAATCTAGTTATTATTGTTATTGATTTGTCATCATTACTGATGACAGGGACCAGAAAAGTGAATTTAACCCTTTGGGAACGACAGGCTTGTAGAGAAGCATAATACACCTCACAGCAAAAAATCTGTTTCCTTCATCTACATGGGTCTTAATATCTACTCAATTGGATAAAGCCATTTATAGGCAATAAGTAGTTTTAAACGATTAGCGTATTTTCTTGGGTCTTGTGGCAGCCAGTCCTCTCTGAATGTGCCATTTTCTGGGCTTCTGTACAAGCCTGTAATCCTCAAGGGGTTAATCTTACCCGCAGACATCCAGCCCCATACATGACCACCACAACACCGGGTTTCCACCCTTCTATTTTCGATGAAGTGCGTGGGTTCTTTTACGTGCTGAGGTGTTTCTGTCTCAACATGGGTCCCGGGATCTCCAGCTTTATGTCCTATTCAAGGGACGGAATAAGTAAGGACACAACAACCATGACGTGGATTTGAAACACGTACATGTACCTCTAGATCAGGAAGCCAGAGTCTTATCCACTAAGAAATGATGCCCCCTGTTCAAGTTATACTTTATTAAAACTTAATTAATCAACTCTTTACTGAAAAATTTAAAGGCATCGTAACAATGTTTCCAGCTCTAAAAATCTGAGCTACTGTACAATGTACATTTCAGTTCAGAAGGATCATTTTGTGCTTTTAAAAAGTGAAAATCATTGAGCAATCATTCCAGTTTTCCCGCATAGATTGCTGTGTTGCAGAAATTTCATCAGCTGACAATAAAAATGTGCCAATTTTTATCTGTACATTACAAGTTGACAGCATAAGTGGCTGAAGTTATTGTGTACGACAGAGTGTTTATTTGTCCTTTCAAACACTGTCAGATACAGTGTATGTCAGATAGCAATAGTTTGACAATTTTTTTTTTAAATGAGGCTACCAAAATGGTGTCTTAAAAGTAACAGGCTAACATTTTGGAGCTTCAAATTAAAAAATTGTCAAACTTTGCTATCTCAGCTACATAGTAGTGTTGGAATGGACAAATAAACACCCTAGAATACAAAAGTTTGGAAATTTATGCTGCCACTGGCAAGATACGAATGAATAAACAATTATTACTCGGGGCGAGTAAAAAATAGCCTAGATCCGCACACGGTAAGTCTACGGGAGAAATGAGCAGGTGAATCCGGTCAACTTACTATTTTCACTTTTTTAAACCACTAAATCATCATTTTCAAATTCAATTTTTTTTCAGGTCTTCATTTTTAGACCTTGTCAAAGACACTTGGAGGGTGGAGGATTACATGTATGTAGCTCACATTTCTTAACTTTGGTAAATGTTAGCCAGTGGCTTTAACCAAAAGCCAATACTTTCAATAACATGTACATGTACAGTATACATGGATGTAATCTACAGTTTCCGGATAAGACAATGTTTGTTCCCACCCTCCAGAAAAGTTAATATAAAAAGAAAAAAATGCTACTGACAAGGTCAACACAGACAGTGTGGCAGTTTATGAGACTATATACTGTGCAAACAAGAATTAGCCTGCGTAGCCATGGTAACGAGCTATGTCAATTTAATTATTATCAGGTTCAAACATTTTACCAGCTGTCAATTATTTACCAGAGACAAACACGACAGAAAATTAATTTTTTCATCCGTGATGCGGATGTAACTCAAAAAGGTACAAGCAGTTGGAAAAAAAGAGCAAGCAATAATGATTCTCCTTAATACAAAATTTCAACCGACTATTTAATTTACTTTCAGAGGAACATGACAATTTCTCACACAGCTTTGATTGGAAATAATGGCTTGCCCTTAGCAGCTCTATCTGATTTAAGTTGTCTAGTTCCTAGAAACTAAGAGGCTGAACGTTGAGACATACATGTAGTTTCCGCCATCCCTACAGTACAAAGCAAACAATACATTTTAAGATTAAAAATTTCAGGTGCTCATATTTTTTTTTGGGGGGGGGGGTTAAAGGGTGGTCAAGGGGTGGTCAAGGGGTGGTCACTGAATGAACATACAACATGTTCAGCCTACCTTAAATCATATATTTTTCCCAATTGATGGTAATTTGCCCTTCACCGATTATCCCCTTTATGTTGAGTGCTACTAAAGTTGCGTTCACAAACGCAGTTATTACCGGTCATACATGTATCTTTGTCAGGCATAAGTCGGATATAATTAGAATTTTTCTGTTGATCCACCAACGTGTCCACACGGGTTGGTATTGGCACTTATACCCGACATGTTTATGCCCGACAAAGCTTATGTTAATACCGGTAATAGCAAACCGGAAATGGCATGTGTCAAGTTGTTATCGGGTCATAACCTCTGACCCAAATTGCATGAAATGTGAATTGGTGAACAACCAAGTTGTCTTTGTAAAGAGTCATTTACCCTTTACAGTTCGCAGTAATGTCCGAAAACAGTCCACATATTACCAGTAACAACTTATTACCGGACTTATTTCTGGTCTTCTTAGGATATAAATCATCAGGTATAAGTCATGCTATATCCGATAGAGTTATGTCCGACTATCGTTCTCACTGCAACTTTATATCCAACGCTATTACCGACATAAGTTAATACTTATGAACGGTCACAAGTAACTTATGTCCGATCGTGTGGACACGGCTTAACAATCCCCTCCCCCCCCCCCCAACCGTAAAACTCAGTACAATCACTGCTGAGTGCTGACAACAAATTACAAACCAACACCTTTTATAAGAGGGAAAGGTTGCTTTTGACATGGAGAGTCATGATAAACCGCAACATGCATTTGAATGCATTCCAAAATTAAACAACATGCATGTGATGTAACATATCGCTAGTGTTAATGCGGAAACCTGCGATGGAATCCATGGGTCGTCCTCTCCACATGCCCTTATAAAGATTCAAGTCACTTGGTGTGGAGTCTAGGTGACTGTACCGCAACAACAAAATCCACCCCGAATTCAGCGACGGGTCAACTGCCTCCTATGCAAAATGCAAATCTGAAAGGGCCCGTTTTATCGGCGAGTCAGAAATCGATGAGCCAGCACTCACGTTTCGCCTGGAGTTTGATGTAGTGTGAATGGCTGCAAAGCGCCACCATGCCCCAACTACGGAAGTTTCTACACTCTGAGCTGCCGAGGAGCGTCTCGGCTTACAGGCAACAGTGGCATGATCAGGGGTCTATACTGGGGGTGGGGGTGGGGTGGTAGGCTGGGGTGGTGGGGGCGGGTGTTTGGACTACAAGGAAGAAAAATTAATAAATCAAATTTTCAGTACCTGTACATGTACAAATAATTCAGTGATCAAAAATCAAACAATAAGGATGAAGATTTATTGAAAAGTATGATAGTGAAAAATATTCTAAAGGCAAATATATTACAAATTTCACATTTTTATGAAAGTTTCCCATATACTGGGCACAAAGATATCTTTTAAATCATGTTTACATGAACTACATCCACATGGGATATAAAAGTAGATCAGTTAGGATGGTTATTCTTGCATCCTACAGTCAGAAAGGCAAATATTTGTTGCTTTCATAGACTATTGCTCAATTCTCTATGGAAATTACAAATCAAATATCCAACTGCTGAATGAGTAAAATTACTGTTTACCATTGAAATGGCATCTTGGCTACAAATGCATGCTTACTATCACATGTAAATAATAGTCTAACCCGCCTTAGCAGTCACCTACATACAGTACATGGCAGCCAACCTGTCTATAGTGGCTACATTCGAGGGGGGGGGGGTACTGTTATTAAAAGGTGTACACCGTGCACGTGTGTGGACTTTTAAAATGGACATACATGCATGAACAAGTAAATTATCCTTCGATCTCAGAATACCCTAAACAAGTACCGGTAATCATCTGTCGATCTCAGAATACCCTAATTTTGAACAGATACCCTTTTAAAATAAACTGATCTTATAATAGGCCTACCCTAAACAAGTATGCAATTCTGAAAAGATACCCTTTTAAAGTAAAACTTTGTTAAAAGTATACCCTTTTTCCCTGATTTTTATACCCTTTTCACTGTACGTGCGTACATCCCCCGACCGTGAAAAACAACCCTATTTACTCGTTTTGTCACACGTGCATGGTGTACACCTTGTAATGACAGTGCCCCCCCCCCCCCCCGTACATTTAAATACACTCTACAGTATAGCAGCCACCTGTCTATAAAGGCCACGTTTTTCATTTCCTTTGGGTGGCTGCTATAGACAGGTTTCACTGTATACATGTACTGTTAAAAGCAAATCAGCTGCCAGCTATGATCAAACACAAATTTTAGGACTTGCCAGGGATGGTAAATATCAAAACAAACAAAAACAATAAAACTAGTTGAAAATTCAAGACCTTCTCCAAGGCTGCAAGTAATATTTCTCACTGGAAATCTGCAAGGTTATTTCAGATGATTAAAAAATGTTTGATGATATTTTGAAAAAATCCTAACTTGGGCAAATCCACAGAATGTAAAAAAGCTTGCACTGTACCTCCAGGGACTGGACAGTGTGACAGTGTATGTGATTATTTGCAGGCAATACTTGTTTTTTTCCAACACAATCGCATTTCGTTTACATGGAATGGTTTAGCATTCCGTGTACATCTTTTAATACAGACAACGTCTGGGATTTGATTGCTGTATTTGGAAGTGACATTTGAGGAGAGGAACGCGCCAAGTTTTTGATTAATCAAACAACGAGGGAGCACCACCTGATGAAAGTGTGTACACAATTTGCTTTTTTTCTTCTTCTTCTTCTTCTTTCTTTCTTTCTCTATTCTTCTCTTTCATGTCTTGATCAAGCAGAGCTCCCTCAGACACTGTTACTGTAAGATTTTTTTTTTACTTTATCCAAATTTATAATTTATCAGATTACTTTAATAAATTTTGGCAATCTGAGGAAATATATTTTACAAAAAAGTTAAATTACCATTAAAAACAGTATGTGTTTCTGTAGAAAAAGTAAAATTTACCACATTATCACATACATGTACCATACATGAATACATATGTACAGTACATGTACACAACTAGTTTGGATTCATTGTTGTTAAATTACCATTAAAAACAGAATGTGTTTCTGTAGAAAAAGTAAAATTTACCACATTATCACATACATGTACCATACATGAATACATATACATAGTACATGTACACAACTAGTTTGGATTCATTGTAACATCAACTGTTTACCAGAAGAAAATAATTAAAATCTAGAAACTACCTATATATGATTCAGTAACAGCAATTGGGAATTTTAGTTTTCCTTCCTTACACTCTTTAATTTTGTTAATGATATGCAATACGCCTCTGTACATGTACGATTGTGACTACTCAACTTGTGGAGGCGTAGACAAAACTCAATATTTATCGACTGTATGCTTAGAGCATCACTCACAAAAATAACTTTCACTATCCATGTGCTCTTGAGCAAAACATTCCCAAAATAGATTCAATACAAATATGGAAAATTGCATGAAAACACACATTTTCCCAAGAACACAATCTAACAAATATGACAAAGAAATCAATTTATTTCATGAAGACACCTCAAGAGGAGGATGTAGCAGTTCGCAAAGAAAAATTCACCGACTTCCTTTTAGCTAGTTCTGATACTGTTTGGTGCTGATATTCTCAAACGCCATACACAGACTACTAAAGGCATTGTTAAACAATGTGAAGGTTCAATTTAAAAAAAAAAAAACTTTCGATCAGGCGGGAGGGGACACAAACTAGTTTTCCTCAAATACATGCACTTAGACAAAAGCTAACAAATAATTTGTCTCATGTACACGCCTCGAAAAAAACATAATTTTTGGCCTGCCTTGTTGGACTCTTGAATTGTGGATTCAAGTGCCCGACAGCAAAATCTAAAATGCCCAAATTCTTGGATGAAAGAAATCTCCAATTGCTGTCTTCTTGGTACTTATATGTTAAATAAGTCACTGCCCAATTGGGCAGTTTCTTTTTTTTCTGAGTGCCCAACAGGGATTTTCAGGTGCCCCAGTCACTTGGGCACCCATGTTTGTTGAGCCCTGCATACTGTATGTCGTGCCCACAATGGAACTTGTGGATTTTCAGCAATTTCTAATGTCATTTTGAAATCTGTTAATTAACCAATTTCCAGCTTCTTTTTTAATTTTTAATTTTGATTTATTTCCTACACTGTACATTTTTTTACAGGGGGCTGGCCTTTCCTTTTGGCCACCCTGTGCACCACCCCCCCCCCCCCATGCCTAGTATGAACCAGATTATCTTCAGATTATTTGATCCTGTGGTGTATGTGGTTTGAAAACATAAGTGCTTGAAAAGCAGTTAAGTTGACAAATGTATTTATACCTAACCACAGAAAATACAGAGCAGAAAAACCAAAACAGTGTAATTGACTGGACAATTAAACCTTTCTGTTCCCTACAGAAAATCCTTTATCTCAAATTATAATTCAATACTGGCAAATACATGTATACTTGTTTCTCCTCAAGTAAACAAATTGAAGACACCCAGTATAGTATCTGTACAGCCAGGGCACACTCTATCCAGTGTATACTTTGGTATATGTTTCCAGTACAGGTGTACTCATTTAGTTCTTCTGATATTCATTACTTCTCCCAATCATGTCACATGCAAAATATCTGGCCTCCAAATCACCAGAGGGCTGGGAGACAATGCTTCATTCAAGCGTGGGTGTGTCTCAAATTCTTGGCCATGTTGTAACTTTACCAACTAACCTGCTACCACCCTGAAATAGGCATTCCTCAGGTTGCTGACAGAGAAATGTCAAAAGTATTAGGTGACCTTTCCCCGACCCTTTGAGGCACAGATATATTACAAGGGTATAAAATTTGATATGCTGGAATCTAATGGAAGCAAGCCTCAAATGCTCAAATTGAGGAGGGAATCTTCTCTTTTTACGAACAGGTGACATATGTACTATATGTAGGCCTACACCCGTTAAAAAAAAATGGTTTTGTGATTTTTAAGATTAAATACATGTAGGCCTAAA
>JZLH01S0333142.1:25140-40580 GCA_001188425.1 Eucidaris tribuloides | reverse complement strand
TGATCGGATCGAGCTTGCACGGAAGTGGTAGTACCAAAACGATTGCATCGCTTCCTCATGCTTTCGATACATACGCAGGATGGTAGCGTGTCTCAAACAGGTTTCCTTCTAACATCGAAGTCTGAGAATGGCACCACGCCACAACTGCCTGGCTCGGTGCACCATGTCCTCAGAGTCCCAAGTGCTACTCCACCTGCCTCACGGCAGGCAGGGTCACTCACTAATCGGAGCGATAGTCCAATAGACAAAGCCATGTCCCTTTACTGCAACCCATGGTACCCTCAGACACCAGCATGGCACCGAGTGAACCGGCATCCAAGCCAGCAGGTAACAAACAGGGACTCGCAGGATAAGTCTTTCAAATTTGATGATTGTGGCGTGCCCAGACCATTCATAATGCCGCTGGTTCTTAAGGCCAATTCCTGTAGTGTGCGCGACCCATGAACAGAGAGCTCCTCTCCGGTGGCATCGACGCAAGTGCCGCTATCTGGAGTCGAGCTGCCGCTATGGGTGGCTCAGAACCGGTTCCATCGAGCACCCAGCCACTAGCGATCATTCAGAGAGTCTTCTGAACAAATCTCACAAATCAAATCTAGAATGCAAAGACGCCTGGGAGGGTGGAATGGAGACCAGCATACGTGAGACTGTGTAACACTCACTATAAAGCTCGAGTTGTTTGCCGGTTCTAGATTTGATCTTATCTGCGCTGTACCTAGCTCCCACAGATCAATTCAGACTTGGACAAAGCTCATGTCTCTTGCAGGAAGGTATCCTCGATATGCAGGGTCTTAAATGTCTAACATGCAGCTTCAGTGGAGAAATGGACTCTATGAATCAAGGTAGCTGACACTCGCGTACACAAAGTGATTATCGACGCCCCTATTCTCACACCACGACAACTTCATCATCAGGGACACACGCTAAAAGTACAGCAAGTTTGCCGACGCAGCTGCAGACCAGTAACAAGTATACAACGAAGAGCACAAGACACACTCAAAAAGTGACCTACACAGGCACACAAAACTTCAATCCAATTCCCCTTCTCTGCACGTCACTCCTCCTGAGGAGTTTGAGGCTTCTCATTTGCAAATTCTCTATAATGCCTCTTGAGGCCGATTGGGGACTCAATCAGAAGCGAACCTCTCCCCCGTGATGACAGCATACCACTCGCGGAATGTCCTGACGAGTCCGCTTTTTGGCCAATCGCCAATGTACTAAAATCACGTACACATCAACCACTCACGCGTTAGGAAGCGATAACACTATGTTCCGCACGCAATCGCGCGAGACCGTCGGCCTTCAAGCCTTCCCGCGCGTGCGTGCCTCACACAAGGGAAGCGCTACCGCTGCACCCCCTCTGGCATTCCACCCCCAAACCCAGAAGTTTGATCCTCGCACTCATGGCGCCTCAGGGGCATGGAGTCGACCACTGTTCCAAACAGGTGAGTCCCCTGGTTTTAAGCCCCTAAGCCTTTGACAACGCACCCCTCACCGGCCCCTCGAACAAGCAATTGATAACACAATGATTGGGTCTACTCTCGTTGGGCCGACTGCTACACGGCGCAACGGCACGACAAAGCGAGACGGCCTGGTTCTTCCGGAATAACTTCGTACCGAAAGTAATTATTATATTCATGAACCACGGAACAACCCGACCTCTTTCGAATCAACGCAATGGAATGCGCAACTACTCTATCTTGTCCTTTCGCGACAAGCTTGCAGATATTATTAATACTATTAAGCCTGGTCTCTGAAGGATCGTCGTTATGGAGGCCTCACAACGTCGCTGGAAACTACAGAACAACATAATCTCCACCATTCAGACTATACTTGGCCAACTTTGAGGCAAGCCTATTAGTACACTTCATGCTTCATATATTTGAGTTTAGACCAATAGAGTAGTCTTCAAATCGGACACTTTATTTCAAGTGTTAAGATTATTGTTTTTTAAAGTCAATTTGACCACCTGCAAAAAAAAATCAACATGTAGGCAAATCATTTCACCCACGAAGATAGAATCAACAGTTGAATGCTCGAGAATGATTTGTCCTTGCATTGAGCAGCCCAACAATCAAGCGCCCAAAAATTTCACCACAGCTCAGATGCCCCACACACCCCTAGGATTGCGAGCTCAGACAGTATACCAGCCAGACATCTTGTTGGAGCAAGATATCTGGAGTCATTGGTCATTGGTATCGCTAACCTCACTTGCCTCCCAAATATTTTGTAATTCCTAAAAAGGCTAAGTCACACATGCGTGCTGGACCATCTTAGATCGTATAGGTTTTGTTAACCAAACTCCTTTCATGTGAAGAAAATGATAAATCAAATGAAAGGAAATCCTACATAGACATAGAAATCGAAGACAGGTTGAGTCTTACCTGAAAGGACCTACGTTCGTACGTCTTTGTGTAGACTGCTTTGTTAAATTTTGTTCTTTTCTGAACCTTGTGGGGATCTTCAGCTCCTGATCAACAAATGTACGTCTAGACGTTCATGACAGATTGGTCTTTTCCCATTTTGTTTCCAAATTATCAAGTGAATTGATTGAGAGCATTGAGTCAATAGCTCACTATTTTATGCCCACCATCACTATATTTCTTACCATAATACCATAAACAATTTCTAGGGGTTTGGCTTGCTAAGGTGCAAGAATAAGGTGTACATTGTGTATATGGGTAATCATACGCATTGTTATAATGCATGCTTGGAAAGTCTAACTGTCCATACTATCAACCCCAGTAATACCAAAACAATAATAGTAATAACGACAGCACTAATAAAACAAACTACCAGCAACACCACAACATTTATTATAAAAAAAGACAAAGAAGTGGTTTTATAGGAATTCTGTGACCTGATTTGTAGGCCTTTTGCACAATTGCTTCGTACACTTTACAGGTTAGTGACATGATTGGGAACACTTGAAAATGCCTCAAGAACCAAATGAGTTGAAATATATACACCTATACACTAGCAGGAGTGGATCTCCACCTGGGAGGATTTGTCTGTAATTTGTTTACTTAAGGAGAATCAAGCATAAACATAGAGTATCTTAATTTTATCGCGGGGATGATAAAAATAAGCCCCATAGTGAGCCACACAGCAGGTTTCCGTGCTACGAGTGATATTGACATTGTTTATTTTAGAATGAGTCAACCTTTGACTACAAGATTTTCACAGGAGAATCCTTGCAAAGTTTACTTGATTCTAGAGTAGTTTCAGCCCAAGTTGAGGACTACTCCCAATCATGTCATTTACCTTTAAGATTGCTGTTAGAACTTGTCCAATTTCCATTGTCTAAAAGAAATAATCATTTGGCCCTCATGGGCAGATGAAACTCATCATCATCTACTTGTAGGGCTGGGATATAATCATTAATCCATTGAAGACTAGAAACGAGATAACTTGGACTGGGGTCTATGGAGAATGTGTGTTGTAGCAAAATCAGATCGTCTTCAATGGTTAATCACGTAATGGTGTATCAGACAGAATTAGAATATTCTAAATGGTTTTACTCTAATTATTAAACCACCCTAGCATTAATGCTTTTTAAATTTAATTGCTTAAATATCAAGAACACTGTAAGTGGGATTAAATGCTACTGGCATCAGCTGACTCTTCCAGTGATGTAACTTTACATTATACCTGCTTCAAAATTGTAATCTTGGAAAGACTTGACAAAAAAAGGAAGCGAATTACAAAAGTGTAATTTCTTAGAAATGATGAAATTTGTGTCTTAATGTGTCTTCAAGGGTTGGTACTGGTCAGGGAATTTCTGGAAAGTCAGGGAATTTGAAAATACTTTTTCCAGAAGTAAACAGTCAGGGAAAGTCTCAGGGAATTCATTAATTTCTTCTGGAAAGTCAGGGAAAATCAGCTATTTAAAATATTTTTGAAATGACCCATGATTTATTTGTGGAATTAACAGAGAGGAGATTTGGTAATATTGCCATAATGCATTTTTACACGCTTTACAAATTTAAAAACGGTCATAGAAATTTATAGTTTTCTACTCTGGAAAGTCATGGACCCCGGTTACACTGATAGTCAAAAGCGTTCTGAGAACTGTCTCAGACAGTTCACTCGCGATGTAACCACAACAACCGACCCAAAAGTGGTCCAAAAGCGTTCCGAAAGCGTTTTTGTCAGACCACCTCCAGAGGTGGTCTGAGACCGTTCTCAGACCGTTTCGAACATGGTGTAACCACACAAGCATTCCGAAACCAGTCCAGCACAGGAAGTTATGTAACATAAGAATACATGCGAACCGTGTCGGCCGGAAGTACGGAGAGACATTTGACTACTGAATGGGCATAGTTAAATCGTTGCCAGTGGTAACCCACTGCTCTACTAAACATGAGATGGCTTGTCTGATGGCGGTGTAACCACATCCGTGAAGGTCCAAACCCTTTCCACGATGATTAAAGGAAGCGTTCTGAGACCATTCTCAGAACGGTTATGTCAGTGTAACCAGGGCCATGGAGAGTCAGGGAATTTGAAAATGTGTAAAGTGTACGAACCCTGGTTTTCGCGTTCACCCAACAACAAATATTACTGCTAACTTCCGTTTCTTTGTTTTCTTGCAGGCATTTTGAGGAGAAGTCACTCCGAGATCCCGCCCTACCATCCTCTGTCTCCAGGCTCGTTGGGATCGCATCACCTGGAAGTTTACAATATGCCTTGGTAATTTTCTGTCCCCCTCCCTCGGCCCCTTCCCCCCCCCCCCGCCCTCGTCTGGAATTCTAAGATTACCAAGTTACTGGTACAATCCAACCTTGGTTATGCTGCCACTAATTACCTGGGAAAACTTTATTAACCCGTTGGAGACGATATGATTTCACTATAATATGCATTTTCCATAGACCCCAACACGAGTTAACTCGTACTTAGTTTCCAACGGGGTAACCCTTTTCATACCACACACAGAGTATTATGTTCAAAGCCTATGGAGTTTAGTTAACCCGTTGGAGACTAAACACAAGATACCTCGGGTTGGGGTTTATGGGGAATGTATTTTATATTGAAATTGAATTGTCTCCAATCGGTTAGAATGATGTGGCAGTTTTATACAACAAAAACAACAAAAGTACAGAATTGAGATCAATTTCAGTTTCAATCTTATACAAACTGACCCCCCCCCAGAAATAGCACAATTAAAGAGTGCATCTTTTGTTTCCAATCAGAGGGACATGAATTTCTTCTAAACTCATCACATGAATGTAACCACACCCTCCCTTGCATATTTGTAAGTCATCTGCCAAAACGACCAATAAGAACATTAGAACATTGAGATTTTTGGTTTCGTCATACCACCTTAGAATCCGTGCCTCCATTGCTCATGATAATCAGGCGGCAAACCCCAAATCTGCTTTACGGTGCGGTCTTTTCCCTGCACATGTGAGAGTTTCCACCACCACTCATGCCCCCTTCACCAACGTATCTGTCACTCCCCCCTCCCCAACCCCGTAAGCACAACATTCATTCCTCTCTTATTTCCTCGTCGCGCGTGGCAAGCCCGATTACACGCCTCCATGTGAGGTGTCACCAGTCAAGCGCGTCGTCTATTCCATAACCGGTCAAAATACCGGTTCACCTCATCACTCAAGAGAGACCTGGTCCAGTCGGGTGCGAAATTCGGATTACGTGCACTCTACACTTTCTATCATTCCCCTCCCCCCGTCCCCTTCCTCGGCCGAGAAGCGTCGCTCTTTGTGAGCAGGTAATGCAGCACGTTGTCTGTTTTTTGATGGCACGACTCATTCATATGTGGAGTACTGCCGACGAGAAGCAAAACATTGAATAGATTATGGTTAGAGAAACTGTGGCAGAGGAAACGGTCGTTCCTCTCTCCATCTTTTTTTTAATTCATGTTAATCCGTGGACGCCTGATGGACCTCTGATTTCATGGCTGTTTGGTGCGGTCGACACCTCCAATAGTTTTCAATCATAATTGTGGATGAGAGCAGTAACCTTTTCGCCGAGATGCACACACGCCAGAAATCTGGGGAAACATTGCGAGGGGCCTCTGTACTTTTTATTTTGAAGGCTTCGGAAAAAAAAAAGAAGAAAATTGACGAAGAATTGTGAAGTGGTGAGCTGCGAGACACGTGGTTAAGAAAGGTGCCAGATAATGGGTTGCTGCGACACGCGACATCTGGGTCGTCCAGACACATTAAGTGGGCTGTCCTGTCATTTCGTCCACGTCTGTCATCACTTTTATATAGCCACGTCGTTATCTGGGTTTTTAACTCTCTCACTCCCATTGTCAGCACATTGTGTGGTTGTTCAGATAAATTTTACAGTGCAGTTAAGAACCCTTTCTGTAAGAGAAATGTGTATCTATTTTTAGGCAATGTATAGTTTGGTACAAGATAAAAATATTAATTTTCTCCCTTTTCAGCTTTTTTGGTAGACCTATGCCATCTTTTATTGCTCTCACATACATATACTGTATATGCCATATATTTCGCGTCCATATATTTTCGCGATTTTGCTTCAAGACGGGGAATTCGCGAGGGTATATTTTCGCGATTTTATTGTATTTGCATTCACTTTGTACATAAATGTCAGGAAGTGAAAAATTTCGTGTTCAGTAAGTCGCAAAATTTGCAAAAGTAAAACCACCGTGATATATTCAGCGTATACAGTACTTCCTTAAATGCTTCATTTTTTAAAATTTTTGTATATAGAAATTAATGAAAAAGAAATTAAGAAATTGAAAAAGAGAATTACAATATTGCCCCCCACCCCTAACATTAAGTCATAATTTAAGGAAATGAACATAGTGAAATCTAGTCAATTATCACTTTAAAAATCGGAATGTGACATCAGGGCTCAAAATAATTTTGTTCTCACTTTGGCTCTTTTGGCTACAATTTACATTGTGTCTAGTGGAATTTTTGGGGGCTCTTTTGACATTTTCGAGGGCTCTTTTTTGCATTACGGGGGCAAATCGCCCCAAGCCCCCGTGTATTTTGAGCGCTGTGTGACATTCTAACTTCATTTTGGGTAGGTTTGATATTGTTACCTGATGTCTGGCATGACTTTGCCACACTTTATGAAAGACTGATGAAGAATTGATTAGATCAATTACTGTATATGCTGAATATTTTGCGGTGATTTTATTTTCGGGAATTTCATGACTTAACGCACAAGAAAATTTTTCCTTCGTTATATTTCTGTACAAAGTGAATGCAAATACAGTGAAATCATGAAAATAAAATCTTGCGAATTCCCCGTCTTGAAGCAAAATTGTGAAAATATACGGGCACGAAGTATATGGCATATAAAGAGCGTTGACTGTAACAATAAATTCTTCATAGAGAAAATGGAGAAGCATGAAGCTCAGATTTTTTAAACTGGAAACATTGTTATATGATGCCTTTAAACACTGTCTTTAATTTTCTTGTTTTGTTTTTGGTTTCAGGCAAGCACAGCCCTTCTACCCCCTCACCAGCAGTGCCCTGCGATCGCCGTACCCACCGAGCCTGGCAGCCAGCCCAGCCAGCATGGCCCGGCTGGGGCCCTCCCCTATCACCACCGGCCCGGTACACATGGGCAGCCTTCCACACTCGCTTATGAATCCCATGGGTTCCTCCCAACAACAAGACGCCCAGCAACAGAGTAACGACAGGTAAGGAGTCATTCGGGGAGGGGGAAAGAGAAAGGAGGGAAGGGGGAGGAAGAAGTAGGGGAGGGGAAAGGAAGAAGGAGGGGAGGGGAAGGAAGGAGTGGAGGGGAAAGGAAGAAGGAGGGGAGGATGATATAATGGCAGGGGACCATATGAGTAGGGGAGGAGGGTTAGGAGGATATAATAATTATATTATCACCGTTCTTATATACCGCACAATACAGGACATAATAAGACATTAAGGAACATTAAGGAAGAAGAAAAAAAAAACTATTGCATCTAGGTCAAACATTCCAATTACTAATTAATAATGATAATAATATTGCACAAATTCTTAAAACACACATGATAATTCTTAACAGAATAAAAGAATTGTAAATGAAAATAGGGAACCATTGTGGCCCAAAATACAGAATAATAAAAATCCAATCACCACCTATCACAACTCCCAGCTCCACGTGGGTGAGGCCTGGTAGCCTCTTGCTGCACTGTTCAGTGACAATTTGAGGGACACGTCCAGCCCTCACGTAACTCACACAAGGTCTAACGTTTGAGGCTACCAGGCCCCCATGCAGGATATAAAGGGAAGGGAACAGTAATGGAAGGCATGGGAGGAGGAGGGGGTGGGAAAGGGAAAGAATAGGGAGGGCGAGGCCATGAGGAAAAGAGGGACATGTATAGGGTGGGGAAGAAGAGGGGAAGGGGAATGAGACGGCATTAGAAAGTGTAGGGGAGAGGTAGAGGATTTGAGGGAAGGGATGAGAGGAGGACGGTTTAAGGTCATGAGAAAGGGAGGGGCTTGATGAGGGGAGGCGCTTGATGAGGGGAAGGGGAGGAGAGAGAGCAAATGAGCAGGAGAACAGGTGAAGAGAATGGGAGGGAGAAGAGGAGGGGGAGGAAGAATGGCATTGGGAGAGGATGGAGTGACAAATTTTGTTCAATCGGGGCCAGGAAAAGAATCACATTAACCTGTGGCCTCTGAAATTCTAAAATTCCCGTAGAGTTAAATCGTGATACACCCAGTTCCCGTAACCAACAGGTTAACTCTTTGCCCTGTGCATTATGAATACCTAGGCTGCTTGATTGTATTCAGACCCCCCAATAAACAATGCATTGTAAATGGGTGCACTCATGCACGAGTGATGCTGTACTCGATATGAAATAATGTATTGTTAGTACAGGGGAAAAGTGTGAATAGAACAGGAAATAAATTGTTCTCATACAATGGAATAGGCACTATTTCGTGTTCATGTGGACCGTCAATGAGAGTCGATGGTAGCGAGTAGTTATAACCAAACTTGGCAGAATCATCTGAATGGCAAGGGGATTTAAACTGATGCATAGCTATCAGGCTTCAAGGGCCAAAACTATGTACAATGATGACATAGTTTATAGGGGCACCGCAGAGAGGTTTTGTGACCTCAGGTGAGCGGCGTGCCTTGCGGGGCTCTTGTTTAGGCGAGCAAGACGGAGTAACGGCTAACGGCTAACTGAAATATTCACAATGTGCATTAGACGGTATAGGAATATATTGCAGGTATACCAGCAACCATCACTGAAACCATACCTTTATTAATATAAATATTATTATCATATATGCTGGTACTGCAACTACTGTCATAATGACTTCTGTCAGTAGAGTCAATACTACTATTATATTTCCTTTCCATGTTGCTATTGTGCTGAGTATATGTAGATGTATATTGCCAGAACAAACATAAAACTTTCTCCATAAATTAGGTGTTTCCTGCATTGTTTCCTTATTTGATCGGGATAAAGAAAATAAATTTGACAAAAAACTGAATACAATACACATGATCACCTTGATGAAAGGCTGTCTTTCCTTTGAAAATATAATTTGGCACATGTTATTCAATTTAATGACTTATTTCCATGTGCTTAAAACTGGTAGAGTCTTTATAAACTCATCACTCATTACATGAGATAGCCATCTTTGGAGTCATAAGGCAATTTAATTGGCAGTCAAACGAAAATTGATGCTTGAAAATTTGATGTTGCGATTTAGTGGAAACATCCAATAGTTGGACAGATCCCAATTGTCATCTATCTCTGAGATAATCTTGCACATATGTTGTCAGAACATAATTCAATGATATGCCATATTATTTGGTTCATTATAAAAAAAAAAGTAGGAAAAGGGGATGGGGTTAAAAGGGTTATTACAGAAATTGATATGTTATTATGACAGGAAAAAATCAGATAAAGAATAATTACATAATTGACCTCCACTGTGTGTAGTAGCTCCATGATAATGCATGTAAAAATAGTGGCACAGCCAGGTTGATTTTGTCTGTAGGGGTGTGAGTATGGATTGGAGGGGACAGGCTGGTAGATAATTTAGGGGTATGTCATTTTTGATTTATGTATTTTGAGGCTTTACTTCAGGAGGGGGCAGTGGAAGTACAGTACAGGAAATACACCTGTTTGGAATTTTATCCTTGGGGGTGGGGTGCATGTGGAAGGTTTTATCCCCCTTTCCCCACCCCCACCCCCACCACTGTATATTCCTTTGGACACACAATGATGTTGCATTAATCATCAATTATGGACGTCCATGAATCAACTTGATAAATTTTCAGAAAATGTGTATTTGATGGCGAAATTGAACTTTGGTATTTTCAACTCGACTTCCAATACCTTTGATCGGTACGTTTTCCATCGCACCGCACGTCAGCACCATGCCATCTATTATGGTGCGTAAGCTGAGTGGTAACACGCGTAATCTACTTGATAGGGTGGTGTGGTACGAGGTGAGGACTGACCCGTAAGACTTGATCACCAGTCACGTAAATTGAATTGGATATATATATTTTTGGTAGCTGGTTCTCTATGTATATGGAACAAGATTGAAGAGGAAGAGAAGAAAATTGAATTCATTAAGCATTGTATGGGACTTGATTCTGAGCACGATAAGGGATAGGAGAGCCATTTTTAAGATGGTAAACCATGCCTTTATAATGATTTTAAATTAGTGGTCTTTGTTGCCAGTGTAATCCAGTAATGCTTTTGTAAGTGTCTCAGAAATTTTGATCCTCTTTGTAAAAAGTAATTTTTTTTTCCTCTCTTCTATCAGTACATCTGAAATAAAAACTTCACCATTTAAAAAAATCAGATGTAGGGAATAAGGTACCAGTTATATGCTGTTGTATTTTATATTATATTTAAATAAATTAGGATAAACAAAAACAAATTTTAGTTGATACGACACAGTTGGTATTATGATATGGTTCCTTACTATCTAGTACATGTAGGCCTCTACTAGTGTAGTGGGAGCTTTCATGACTGTAAATACAACAGCATGTAGTTCCAGTTACACAGAAAGTAATCTGATCAAAAACAGTATAGCTGATGTGGTAAACATTCAGGGTGTGATTGTTTATCTGTAATGCAATGCAAATCTGTAAAGAAGATAAAATGATGATAATAATAATAATACAACACGTGACTTGTATTGTGCCAAATCCACTCTGTAGAGTGCTCAAGACACATGTGTGTAGAAAAAGTAACAGTGAGAGTAAGGGAGAAGAAACTTGTATAAACAACAAGTGTAGAATTAATAAGAAGCATTGAACAAATGAGTTTTAAGATGAGATGCCTATATGCATCTTATATTAAAAAAGCTCTGAAGAAATGAATGAATTTCAAAGTATTTTGCTTTATAAATTCCATTCTTTCTTTTTTCAGACATCAGAAGGAGAAGGAGAAGAAGGCAGCCGCTGAGGCGTCCAAGAAGTCGCACATCAAGAAACCGCTTAATGCCTTCATGTTGTACATGAAGGAGATGCGGGCTAGCGTCGTCAAGGAATGCACGCTGAAAGAGAGCGCGGCAATCAACCAGATTCTGGGTCGCAGGGTAATGAAATTCTTACGTCGTTTGATAATAATAAAAAATGATGAAACATTTTTGTAGAGTGCATAATACGTAGTCTGTATGTGCTTTACAGAACAGAGTGCGGTCATAATAACGCAAAACAACATACCCCGAAATATCAGGTTACGAGAAACACAAGTTTGAAAGTTTAATCCTTTCCCTTTTTTCTGCACTTTCAGTGTGATAGTTTAAAATGCACTAGACATCTTTAAGTATTCTTGCAGAATATTTTTACAAAAGTTCAGCAGGAAAAGATTTGTCATTTCAGAGTAAATTCCACTTTTTGAAATAGAAATTGTGTAAAGCTGTGTTTGTCTGAACGTAAAGTAAAGAGGTAAAGATAATGCTTCTAGAAAATTAGATTTTTAGAAATATATTTGTCACAAAACAAAGGAAGGGTTGCTACAAATTAATACAGCACAAGTGTTAATCCTAAAAATGTAAAAAAAAATTGTGTTGATCCTAAAAATGTAAAAAAAACCTTTATACATTTGCCCAATTTTACTCGAACTTTCATTTATGTATTCTGCTTGTATTGAACTCTTAACGTGCCGAAGTCGCAGATCTGCACCACATAATACACATAAAGTCCATAGAGGTTTAAATCCTCTGGCACGTTAAGAGTTAAATCAACTTGCTATCAGTGTGGCATTTCCCTTTGAATTGAAGACTGTTTGAGTGCCTATGATATGGTTGGACAATTTAGGAGTTTCCACATAGTAGAATATAACGGATAGGTATGGGTTAACAAGAAGAGAAATTATCATTATTTTGATTAACTCTTAATGTGCGGAAGTTGCAGATCTGCACCAAATAATACACACAAAGTCCACAGAGGTTTAAATCCTCCAGCGTGTTAAAATTGAATTGTGCAAGTTTGGCAAAAGTAGACCATAGCAGGGAACAGATTAAAGGTATATGGTGAAAGATTAGATTTTTGCTTCTTTTTTTTTTTTTTTGATAGGATCCCCTGACTCTTTTGCCATAAATGAAAAGATCACAACATGCCATTATAGACAATTATTAGTAGGTTTGATATTGTTTTATGATGTCCGTCATTATGTCCATCGTGACAATACCATTTTTGTGAAAGATTGATGAAACACTTGTCAGATCAAATAAAACTATACTTGGGCTTTAAAGCCACAGTTGAACATTGACCACAGTGTGAAATATCTGAGCTACATAATTCTACATGCTCCAAGTGTCTTTGATAAGGTCTAACAATGAAGCCCTAAAAAAATTGTACGTCAAAGTGATCATTTAGTGCTTAAAAAGAGTGAAAATCTAGAATATCCAGTGTGACCTCCTGACCATGTCTATTTCCTCCTATAGACTACTGTGTTACAGGTCTTACTAAATTATACTCGGGAGGAGAACTAATTTCTTTATCCATACATGTTATGCCAGTGCTACCATAACATTCCAAACTTGTGTATGCTAGGATAATTATTTCTCCATTTAAAGCACTATTATGTAACTCAGATATCAAAGTTTGACAGTGTTTTAATTTGAAGCTCCTTAATGTTAGCGTTTATCGTTAAGCTGTGAGATGAATGAGAAGAAATTAATGGATCTCTTGGATGATGCGTTTTTTTTTTTTTAGTGGCATGCATTGTCGCGGGAGGAGCAGGCCAAATATTACGAGTTGGCTCGCAAGGAGCGACAGCTTCACATGCAGCTGTACCCTGGATGGAGTGCACGGGATAACTACGCATGCAACGGAGGAAAAAAGAAGAAGAAAAAGAGGGACAAACAAATGGGTGAAAATCAAGGTATGGTGGAACCTACTTCATGACAGGTTCAAATCCCGCTGGTTTCTTTCTTCTGGCATGTTTGTCAGGGATAGAGTCGAGGCTGACCATTCCAAGACACGAAGCAGCTGGAAAAGTATTTTTCGCACAGAGTTTTTACACGTGACTCGGTCCGAAGCCAAGGCCAAGGCCAGCAAGATTTGGCCTCGAGGCCGGCCTCGACTCCATCTCTGATATTGTTAATAGTGATAGATCAGCCGTTTGTGATTTTAAAATACAGAGGGCATCATTTGCAAAAAAAATAAATAAATAAATAAAATCTGTTACAGCACAATTTCACCTGTCTAAATAATCTCTTTCATCCATATTTCAACTCCTCTAGAAGATTTGTCATGAATGGGCAAAAAAGAATGAAAAATATTTGGTGTTGGTGTTTCTTTGTGTATAGTTTGAAGGCTATTTTGGAACTTGCCATATATATATATGTACTAGGTATATATATATGTGACCCTGCTTCACAAAACCAACAAAAAGTAGCCAGGAATGATTTTTCAGTTAAAATCAGATTCTTAAAATGATATATAATTTGTGAAAAATGGATGTTCCTAACCCTTTGAAATCAGAGAGAGAATGTTCAACCCGTTCAGATGTTATTTTTGAGAAAAACGGCTTCGAAGTTAAGGGTCTATTCTCTCATCTGGACATGCAGCGCATAGTGCGGTGGAACTAAAAGGGGATTTAAAACTCCACAGCAATTACTATAAAGGGATTATCAGATTACCTCCAAACTTAGCAGACATAATATTTAGGTCCTATTTATTATCATATTCAAGTTTCAATACACCAGTGTACTCCATTCAAAAATTATGGAGTGTAAAATGTGTTGGCCTGTCCTTTGCGTACATTTTTCACGCTGTCGGATGGGAACTTGCAACAACTGAAACAACATGGGTCTAGAAAATTTGCCCAAAATACAACTTAAACTGCATGTTATGCTTCCAAACTTCATATTTTAGAAGAAGAAGAGTTGCACTTTCAGAAAATATCGAAAACTGAAAATCGAACATGTTGACCCATAACTCATATTTTCAGCCCTAGCGTAAATTTACCCCCGGCGACTTTTTGGTGGTTCCGTGATGCACGGTCACATATATGTACATGTATGATGTAAAGTCCATATCGCATACGAAGTATAATACAATGTACACAGGTCAATGAAACTTGTGTAAAACTAAAAAATAAGAAGAAGAAGAATAATTGAATATTATAAACTAGAGTACAAGTATCAGAAAATCATGTCAAATTATCAAAAAATAAAATAAATTAGATGAATTTAACTGTTACAACCCCATATCTCTTTTCAGTGAAGCTTGCTGAACGATTTATAATACAAAAGCATATTTTCAAATTTGCTTTGAGATGTGAAGGTGTACATGTTATGTGACTCACGACAATTGCCAATATGAATTTACGAGTTGTTTTGAACTTTCGACAAGGTTTTTTTCATTATTTCCAATTTGGACTGCATGATTGAAGTGGACATTGCTTTTATTTGACTGGCTTTAGCTTTGTGTCTGTCTGACTGCACTACCACAGATGTGTATATCTTCATGTATACATTCAAATGTTTGTGTAGGTACATGTACATGTATCTCTGCATTATTCTCTATATATTAGTGATATATTCATGTAATACATGTATTTATTTTTTTATTTGTTTATTCTTTTCATTTATTTATTTATTCTTATATGTACTCATTCTGTAAATTTGTTTTCTTACATTTATGTTTACATATACTGTAGTCAAGCTCTTCAGTTGCTTTTGACTTATGACCTTTAATCATACAGACATTACATGTATTTCTCTGTGTGTGTGTGTGTGTGTGTGTGTGTGTGTGTGTGTGTGTGTGTGTGTGTGTGTGTGTGTGTGTGTGTGTGTGTGTGTGTGTGTGTGTGTGTGTGTGTGTGTGTGTGTGTGTGTGTGTGTGTGTGTGTGCGTGTGTGTGTGTGTGTGTGTGTCGTGTGTGTGTGTGTGTGTGTGTGTGTGTGTGTGTGTGTTGCATGTGTGTGTGTGAGGGGGGGGGGTGCACAGCGCACCCGTGCGAGTGGGTGGTAGGTTTGGTAATATTAAATTAAATTTGTTTCCAATAGTTGAAAACGC
>JZLH01S0333142.1:3452-20048 GCA_001188425.1 Eucidaris tribuloides | reverse complement strand
AGTAACGGGTAACATGAATATTTCACAATGGACTGCATTAGCACCGGAGTCTATTAGGAATATATTGCAGGAGTATACAGTAACCATCACTGAAAACCATACCTTTGATACAATAATAAATATTTTTCGATATGCTCGGCACTGAACTACTGTCATATAATGATCTATGTGATCAAAATCCATTAGAGTCAGAATACTATAATTATATTGCCTTTCATAGTTGCTTCTGTGTGCAGGTGGCAGAGTAATATGGTAGATGTATATTGCGGAGAACTAAACATGTATAAAGAACTTTCTCGCGATAAATTAGGTGTTTCGCGGCATTTTGTGCCTTATTGATCGGGATAAGGAAAATAAATTTGGAAAAAAAAAACTGAATACAATAACATGATTCATGCTTGGATGAAGGGCCTGTCTTTCCTGTCTGAAAATATAATTTGGCACATGTTATTTCAATTTAATGACTATTTTTCACATGGTGACTTAAAACTGATGAGTTGTTGATAGTAAATCATCACGTCATATACATGAGATACCATCATTTGGAGTCATAAGGCAACTTTAATTGGGCAGTCAAAGACAGAAAAATTGATGCTTAAATTTGATGTACTGATTGAGGTGGGAAAAATTCCATTAGTTGGACAGATCCCAAGTTGTAGTCTATCTCTAGAGATAATAAAATTAAAAAATAAAAAAAAAAAAAAAAAAAAAAAAATAAAGAAAAATTCTTGCAATATGTTGTCATGACGTTAATTTCAATGATTACCATATGTATTTGAGTTCATTATTAAAAAAAAGTTAGAAAAGGGATGGTGGTAAAAGGGTTATTACGAAAATTGATATGGTTATTTATGACGAGAAAAAATCAGATAAGAATAATTACATAATTGACCTCCACTGTGTGTTTAGTTAGTCATTTATAATGCATGTAAAAAAATGAATGGCACAGCAGGTGATTTTGTCTGTAGGGGTGTGAGTATGGATTGGAGGGGACAGGCTGTTATGATAATTTAGGGGTATGTATTTATTGATTTAATGTATTTGAGGCTTTACTTGGGATGGGGCCAGTGGAAGTACAGTACGGAATACACTGTTTGGAATTTTATACCTTGGGGGTGGGCGTGCATGTGGAAGTTTTTATCCCCTTTCCCACCCCACTCCCCCACACTGTATATTCTTTGGCACACACAATGATTGTTGCATTAATAATGTATCAATTATGGACGTACATGAATCAAGCTTGATAAATTTTCAGGAAAATGTGTATTTGATGGCCCGAATGACTTTGGTATAATTTCAACCTCGACTTTCAATACTTGATCGGTACGTTTTCCATCGCACCGCACGGTCAGCACCATGCTATTATATATGGTGCCGTAAGACTGAGTGGCTAACACGCGTAATCTACCGTTGTTATGTAGGTAGGTAGTGGTCGAGGTGAATGGACTGACCCGTTAGGACTTGATCACCAGTCACGTAAATTGAATTGGATATTAGGATTGTATTGTGTTTCTTATGTATAATGGAACAAGATTGAAGAGGAGAGTAAGAAAATTGTAATTCATTAAGCATTGGTTATGGGACTTTGATCTGAGCAACTATAAGGGATAGGAGAGCCATTTTTAGATGGTAAACCAATGCTTTAATAATGATTTTAATATTTAGTGGTCTTTGTTGCAGTGTAATCCAAGTAATAGCTTTTTGTAAGTGTCTCAGAAATTTTGATCTCTTGTAAAAGTAATTATTTATTTTATTCTCTTTCTATAGTAATCTGAAAATAAAAACTTCACCATTTAAAAAATAGATGTCAGGGAATAACGGTACAGTTATATTGCTGTTGTATTTATATATTATATTTAAATAAATTAGGATAACAAAAACAAATTTTAGTTGATAGACAGTTGGTATTTATATATGGTTCCTTCTATTTAGTACATGTGATGGCCTCTACTAGTGGTAGTGGTATGGGACTTTCATGACTGTTAAATTCAACGAGACATGTAGTATCAGTGTACACAGAAAGTAATACTTGAATTCAAAACAGTATAGACTGATGTGTTAAGCATTCAGGGCTGTGTTGTTTATCTGTAATGCAATGCAAATCTGTAAGAAGATAAATGATTGATGAATAATAATAATACAACACGTGACTTGTATTTGTGCCAAATCACTCTGTAGCGAGTGCTCAAGACACATGTGTTGCTAGAAAAAGTACAGTGAGACGTAAGAGAGAGGGAACTTGTATAAAACAACAGTTGTAGAATTATAAGAAGCAATTTGACACTATGAGTTTTAAGATGAGTGCCTATATGCATCTTATATAAAAAAAAGCTCTAGAAGAATGAAAATGCATTTCAAGTATTTTGTCGTTATAAAATTCCATTCTTTTCTTTTTTCAGAAGCAGAAGGAGAAGGAGAAGAAGGCAGCCGCTGTAGGCGTTCCAAGGAAGTCGCACAATCAAGAACGCTTGTAATGCTTCATGTATGTACAAATGAGGAGATGCGGGATTAGCGTCGTCAAGGTAATGCACGTTGAAAGAGGACGCGCAGGAATCAAACCAGATTCTGGTCGCAGCGGTAATTGAAATTTTTACGTCGTTTGATAATTAATAAAAAATGATGAACATTTTAGTAAGAGTGCATATACGTAGTCTGTATGTGAACTCTTACAGAAACAGAGTGCGGTCATAATAATGCAAACAACATTACCCCGAATATTCAGGTTACGAGAAACAACAAGTTTGAACGTTTAATCCATTTCCCTTTTTCTGCCACTTTCAGTGTGATATTATAAAATGCAACTAAGACATCTGTTAAGTATTTCTTGCAGATTTTTTTACTAAAAGTTCAGCAGGAAAAGATTTGTCATTTCAGAAGTAAATTCCACTTTTGAATAGAAAATGTCGTAAAGCTGTGGTTTGTCTGACGTAAGTAAAGAGGTAAAGATAATGCTTCTAGAAAAAATTAGATTTTTTAGAAATTTATTTGCGCACAAAACAAAGGAAGGGTTGCTACAAATTAATACAGCACAAGTGTTAATCTAAAAATGCCTTTAAAAAAAAAAAATTGTGTTGATCCTAAAAATGTAAAAAAACCTTTATTAATATATGCCCAATTTTAATCGAACTTTCATTTATGTATTTTTGCTTCGTATTGTAACTTTTAACGTGCCGATAGTCGACGATCTGCCCACACATAATAACATTAACAGTCCATTAGAGGTTTTAAATCTCTGGCATGTTAAGAGTAAAATCACTTGCTATTCAGTGTGCGCATTTCCTTTGAATTGAGGATGTTTAGTGCCTATGATATGGTTGCGAACAATTTAGGAGTTTCACATAGATAGAATATACGGATAGGTATTGGCGGGTTTAACAAGAGAGAATATAATCATTTATTTAGATTAACTCATTAATGGTGCGGAGTTATGCAGATCTGCACCAAAATAATACACAAAAAAGTCCACAGAGGTTTAAATCCTACCAGCCGTGTTTGTTTAAAATGAATTGTGCAGAGTTTGTGGCAAAGTTAGACATGCAGGGACAGATTAGAGCTATATGTCGTGAAAGATTAGATTTTGCCTTTTTTTTTTTTTTTATTTAGATAGGACTCCACGACTCTTTTGCCATAGAAGGTACTTCTGCTCCTGATAATGAAAGATCACAACATGCCATTATAGACAAATTATTAGTAGGTTTGATTCTTGTTTTTATTGTATGTCCGTTATTATGTCCATCTGACCAATACCACCCCATTTTTTTGTGAAGATTGATTGGAACACTTGTCGATCAATAAAACATATACTTGGGCTTTAAAAGCCACAGTTGAACATTGACCACAGTCAATGAAGATATATGAGGCTACATTAATCTACATGTTCCAAGTGTCTTTTGATTAAGGTTTAACAATTGAAGCCCTAAAAAAATTGTACGGTCAAAGTGATCATTTAGTGCTTAAAAAGAGTTGAAAAATCATAGAATATCCAGTGTGACCTCACTGACATGATCTAATTTCCTCTATAGACTACTGTGTTTAAGGTCTTACTAATTTATACGTGAGAGGAGAACTAATTTTCCTTTATCCTATTACATGTTATGCAGTGCTACCAGTAACATTAGCACAAACTGTGTAATGCTAGGATTAATTTATTTCTCCATTTAAAAGCATATTATGTAACTATATATCAAAGTTTTGACAGTAATGTTTTTAATTTTGAAAGTCCTTAATGTTGCGTTTATGTTATTTAAGCTGTGAGATGAATGAAGAAGAAATTAATGGATTCTTGGAATTGATGCGTTTTTTTTTTTTTTTATTGGCACGCATTGTCGCTGGGAAGGAGCAGGCCAAATATTAATGAATTGGCTTCGAAGGAGCGACAGCTTCACATGCAGCCCTGCTTTTTTTCTTCTTTTTATCTTAATACCCTGGTTGAGAGTTGCTACGGGCATTAATCTACCGCAATGCAAACACGGTAGAGAAAAAAGAAGAAGAAAAGAGGGACAAACAGAGATGGTGTGAATCAAGGTATGGTGGACCTATTCATGTACAGGTTCAAATCCCTTCTGGTTTCTTTTTCTAGGCATGGTTTGTTAGGGATGGAGTCGAGTGTGACCATTCAAGAACGAAGGCGCTGGAAAAGTATTTTTACATAGAGTTTTTACACGTGACTCGGTCCGAAGCCAGGCAGGAGCAAGGCAGGAAGATTTGGCTCGAGGCAGCCTCGACTCCATCTTGATATTTTGATAATGATATATCAAGCCGTTGCGAAATACAGAGGGCATTCGTTTGCCAAAAAAATAAATAAATAAAATCTGTTACAGTTCACATTTCATATCTCTGATATCTTTTCATCCATATTATCAACTCCTCTAGAGATTGTCATGAATGGGCCAAAAAATGAATGGAAATTATAGGTTTTGGTGTTTCTTTGTGAATAGTTGAAGGCTATTTGGAACTTGACCTACTATATATATATATATTGATAATACTAGTATATATTATTAGTGACCGGCAGGACAAACTACAATAAAGTAGCAGGGGATGATTTATTCAAGTTTAACATCAGATTGATAGAGAGATCATGGCTTTAAAATGATGGTATATATTTGTCAAAAGGATGTTCCTACCTTTAAAAAAGAGATGGAGATGTTATCCAGTTCAGATGTTATTTTTGAAGAAAACGGTTAGAAGTTACGGGTTTTCTCTTCATGCTGGACATGCGGCATAGTGTGGGGGAACAAAAAGTGGGATTTTAAACTCACATAGCAATTATTAATGAAGCGATTATAGAGATTCCTCCAATTAAGCAGACATATATTTAGTTACTGATTTATTATATATTCAGTGTTCAATCACCAAGTGTAATCCACTCAAAAATTTGGAGGTGTAAAGATTTGTTGGCCTGTCTTTGCCGTACATTTCACGCTGTCGGCAGCGGAACGTTGCGACAACTAAAACAACATGGGTCTGTAATTTGCCCAAATACAACTTAAACTGCAATGTTATGCGTCGAACTTCATTATTTCGGAAAAGAAGAGTTGCACTTTCAGAAAATATCGAAAAACTGAAAATCGAATTGTTTGACCATATATCATATTTTCAAGCACCTGAGGCGTAAATTTACCCCCGGGGACTTTTTGGTGGTTCCGTGATGCACGGTAACATACATGTATACTGTACATGTATTATTAAAGTCCACATTGAATACAAGCTATTCCATACAATGTACACAGTCAATAAAACTTGTGCTAAAACTTAAAAAAAGAAAAAATAATAATTATTGATTAAATTTATAAACTAGAGTACAAGTTTATCAGAAAATCATGTAAGATTACAAAATAAAATAAAAATTAGATAGAATTTAAATGTTACAACCATATTCTCTTTCAGTGAAGCTTGTGAACAATTATTAATACAAAGAATGATTTTAAATAATAACTTGCCTTGAGAGGTTGAAGGCGTAATGTTTATGTGATCACGACAACTTGCGCAATATTGAATTTAACATGTTGTTGTTGATTTTCGACAATTGTTTTTTTCATTTATTTCCATTTGGACTGATGATTGAATGTGGACATTGTTATTATGTGACTGGCTTTGCTTTGTCTGTTCTGACTGCAACTACACGATGTGTATATGGTTATGTATATATTCAAATGTTTGTGTAGGTATCTCTGCATTATTCTCTAATATTGTGATATATTCATTAATACATATATTTATTTATTTGTTTGTTTATTTTTTTTTTTTATTTTTTATTTGTTTGTTTATTTATTTATTTGTTTTATTCTTATATATATTTCGTTCTGTAAATTTTTGTCTTACTTTATGTTTACATATACTGTAGTCAAGACTTGAGTTGGGGCTTCTTTGACTCCCCCGATATGCGTTTAATATACAGTATTATTTGTTGTGTGTGTTGTGTGTGAGTGTGTGCTGTATGTGGCTGTGTGTGTGTGTTGTTGTTGGTGTGTGTGCTTGTGTTTGTATGTTTGTGGTGTGTTGTGTGTGGTGTGCGTGTGTGGTGTGGTTTGTATGTGATGTGTGTGTGTGTGTGTGACAAATTTGTGTATGTGATATATGTTGTGTATGTTTGTAATCGCCTTCAATCGTGGAGTTTTGATTAATTTTACTGTACATCGCGGACTTACCTTCGAGGGGGGACGGTCCACGGTTTTTTACATTGTTGTTAATTGAAGTGCTTATGCGTCATATACAACAGTATAAGTAAGTGTATGGGGATATAGAGAACGTCTGATTTGAGGTTTGTGTATTATATAATGTATACGTCCGCAGTTGTAGAAGTTTCGTCTCATTTAATAGGTACTAATTTGCGTCGGTGTGATCCTCGCAATTTACCGTTACAACGCACATCACCACACTCACATTAAAATTGTAGTCCTTTCGGTTCGAGGTGCATATACACGTGTGTGGCTGATGTGTGTGTGTTTGTGTACAAATATTTTAAGCTACACTAGAAAATATACAGTTTGGGTGATTTCTTTGTTCCTATTGAGATGATTTATTAGGTACTTTTATTGTTTTCAAAGAAATGAAATGATTCATGACTATACAATAAAATGAAGGAGAGGAATAGATTAAGAATTTCCCTATCGCATATAGCGATATCAAAGCGATAATAAACTCGCGGCGATACGATATCTGATCGATCACTCTTGGGATGTGTCTTCGGGTTCGTGTAAATCGTACAGTCAACGATAAAGTGTTCATTTCGACCTACGTAAATTCGTATATCAAATTATCTTAATACAGCACAAAATGGATGACCTGTTGAACAATTGGAGGATTGTCTAGTGTTATGCATTAAGAACTTTCTTAGTAAAAAGATAATGCTTCTCACGACGGTTAAACGAGGATGAACTCGAACTCTCGCAGGAAAGCCTGCGAATGTTGTACCGTTAATAAAGGAATGCGACCATCGCACACACGAGTACGGGACCAGTGAACCGTGTGTGTGAGGACTGCCGGATGACTCGCGTTCATTGCCGAATGGATAGGGTTTGTTATAATGAACGACGACTTGAAAAAAAATTATATTTTTCGCAAGATTATAAGGAAAGATTTTTGTCCACGATTCACGAGTTTTTAGCCATTAATGGTATTCAGCTTTCCTTAAAACCGGGAAGTTTATTCTCCCAGAATAATGGAGTCAAATTAGAGGACAATACGTTCAGATTCGGAGAGTATATGCGATAGGTGAGAATTATATTATTATATTTTTAAATTCTTTATATCACTCATAAACGTATGTACTTCTGAATTTTCCCTGTAGGAGAAACTTCACTCCAAAAAGTGCGTGGCAAGATTTGTGTTGATCAGCAGGAATTTTGTGGAATACATGAGGGTAACTTTCTGGCATAAACTCCTTTGAGATGATGGGCTTGTACAGGAGAAAAGTATACTCTCAAAGATGACAAGCTTCCCCACAAGCCCTGGAAATATTATCTTTTTTGTCAAACTTGTGATTCAAATGCTAAGGTTATATTGCCTGATGCGTCTGTCCCATAAAGTACACAGTATAAATGTAGAAAATGAATGTGGTGGTGTAGTATTTCTACAAAATAACATAAAATGTACAGTGTGTCTCAAAAAAAATTGTGCAAGTGAAAACCGCCCTCTTTGGCAATTACAAAATACTCTTGTGATATGATGATTACATCAACGTCAAGAGCATAGTCTTAGCTTTCAAATGCCGTTAGTTTTTTCAATTTGCTTGTTTTAATCCTGAGATATGTTAATTTAAATAAGAAAGAGTAAAATCGCGATTGTGCCACTTTTGCTACAGTCCCGAGTAAAAGTGACAGAATTGTGATTCCACCCTTTTGTTGTTGACAACATATCTCGAGATTAAAACAAGCAAACTGAACAGAACAAACGGCATTTGAAAGCTAAGACTATGCCCTTGCTGGTGATGTTAGCATGACGTCATAAAATGTTTTTCTCATTACCAAAGAGGGCACTCTTGACTTGCACAATTATTTTTGAGACACACTGTATGCATTTATATTCCCTTTATGGTCAACTGAGTGAGTGGTCTCTCATTCAACAAGACTGTTGTGTAGTAGTGAGCCAAGGGGTTAGTTAAAGCCTCCATTCCTTCGCGGTATGGAAAACGGCAAAAAATCACGGAAATGGGAAGTGTAACATGGAAAATGGTAAATCATGAAATGCTGAAGTAATGACCTTAAAATTAGTAGTAAATTACAAAATAAACAAATATTAAAGGGTCTAAAATCATTCTTTTAGCTATAAATAATACTATTACCAAGCATAAGAGTAACTTTAATGACCCTAGCAAATCCCTCTGCCAGCCCCTCTGCCGACCGTCTTTCTCACTACGACTATGGCTGCTCCATTTCACTGAGGTTGAGTTGTAATCATGCAAGTATTAGGCAATATGTGGTGTTTGTACACGTGATTTTGACTAAATTGCGGAAAATGGACAATTTGAAAAACGGAATTTTGATTTTGTAAAACGGAAAATTCGAGGCCTTAGGTTAGGTACAGTAGTTATCTCTTTGAGGGAAAACAAGCATGACATTTGTTCCTTATTTCTTGGTGGATTTTATTTCTGTTTGTTTTATCTGATAGGGCTTGGTAGGGGCTTCCAAACTTCAACACAGAATTTGGAAGTTTATTGATTATGCTAATTTATGCAAATTTATTCAAAATCAATGAAAAATGACACAAATGCCATGTTTCCATTAATTTTGGTGGCTCCTGATTCTGAGTGCTCAGCCTGATAAAGCTAGGTCAATGGGTCCAAACTTTTACATAGAATTTTGAAATTCATTTGGTATGCTAATTTATGCAAATCTATTCAAAATCACACAAAAAAATGTTTCTTTATTTCTTTTGGTGGATTTTGATTTTGTTTGTCTTGTCTTATAGGGCTTGTAATTTCCACTTAAAATTTGAAATCATTAATTATGCTAATTATATGCAAATTTTTTCAACATTAATGAAAAATGACAGGAAAAAAAGAGCCTGAAATCCTAAAATGGCATGATTTTGATATGTGTTCTGTCTGAGATTGTGACATGCAGGCGAGACATATACTACTCATTGCATAACTTTCATATCTTTCTTGTTAACATTATTGGCTATAATTTTTGCCACAAAATTGTACAAGGGTCATTTTTTTTGTTTTGTTTTTTTCTTGCTTGATTAGTACATTTCTGGGTATTCCAAAAAGAAAGCAATCTTTCAATACTTTCCTTTTGAATTATGTCCACAGGAGGAAGAAAAAATGCATCCGGTATATATCATCCGATGAAAATGACCACGGCAAGAATGATGATGACGATATGGACGATGACCAATCGGATAACAGCCCTGGACCGCCCACGCCACGTAGTGACCGCCCACCTATGAACTCGCATGCCCCGCCCCCAGCTTCACAAGACTCTATTGTTTCTCCAACGCAAAATGGTGTTCATTCCAGATCACTGCCACATTCAAACGGCAGCCACAGTAGCGGTACTCAAAGTAACGGTGATCCACCGACACATTCAAAGGGACCCGTGCCCTCGTCATCGTCATCGCATTCGTCCCGAATTCTTCTAAAAACGCTGAATCAAAATACGAGAGACACGCACGCCGACAGTACAAAACACACAGACACTAGTCGGATACTGTTCACGCCGCACGCCCAGACGTCGTCGAGTGCCTCGACGTCTTCGTCGTCGTCATCGCAACCACCGAGCATTCCATCGATGTCGCAGCACGTCCCTCATCCCTCCCAGCAACCGTTGGTTGCGCAGACGTCGCCGACGATCGTCCACTTACCTCATCCCGCGGCGGCGTCCTATCCATCCCTGTCCAGTGCGGGACCCCCCATGGTCATGTTCTCGCCGCAGGCCTCGCTGATCCCGACGCCGGGGATGCATGACGCGTTCCGGCCGCACTTAACGAACGGTTTTGCGCCACATGGACTCTTACCCATGCACCATCCGCAGGGTATGCCACCACCGTTGTTGGCGTCGCAGCGGTTGAGACTGCCCACGTCGGAAATGCCTCAGGACTTATCCATGAAGTCGGGGACGGTGACCGCATGACTATCACGATGAGGCTTTGCCACCACCACACACAAAAAAGTCCCATTTCAACCCACAAATTGCTCTGAAATTTAATCAAACCACATCAAGTACTTTCAGTGAAACACACATCTTTCTTTTAAATTGACCCTATTGCATGGATTTTTTTTTCTATTTTTTAAAAATGTATACAAATTTTGAGAGAAATATTGAGTTGCATACTTTTTTTCTATTTTTTTAAATGTATACAAATTTTGAAAGAAATATTGAAATATGCATGAAATGAAAATCAGTGCCCAATTGTATTCCTATGTGGCTGGTCCACATTTTCATAGACCTCTGTTCTCAATTAGACTTTGGTAGCCACTTCCTTAGATTGTACTTAAAAGATTATTCAAAACAAATATCTATGGCTATATCATTTTGTAACAGCATCCTTTTGTAATGATCGTAAGATTATTTATGCTATACATAATTATTCATATAATTTGATCTACCTCTTTTGTGCCCTTAACTGTGTGTTTTGTATTTTATTTCTGTTTTTTGCGTCACACGCTTTAAATTTCTCCTCTCTCCTGAATCAAATCCACCCAGATGTGATGACTTTTGTGTGGTGATCTGGCAAAGTCTCTCAGGCATTGAGTCGAGTCGACTTCGAACTCTATTTGTGAATTTGTACATTATTTATATTCACTTCTTTCGTGTTCAACTGCGAGGTTCACCTCTGGGGCAAATACTTCTCTGTCATAGTCCACCTCACCGCTTTTAAAAGTTTGCAAGGAACTATTGAAGAAGTCGACATGATTGTCACGTTTCGTTGTTAAAAATGCTGAAAATAGATATGTAATTTTTCTGTATTGTTTTGTAATATAGTCGATCTGCTTAATCACTGTAGAGTATGTATTTGTCGTTTAAGCGGTGCCTCCTTGTAAATTTATTAGGCAGACTGGAGCTACTTTAATAAGAAAAGTCTGTTTCTAAATAAAAATAATTATTATTTGCAATCGTTAAAATTATCAAAAAAGTATAACTTCACTTGTTTAATATTTTGTTCACATAAATTTTTGTAGAAATGTGTTTTTTATGTTGTAAGAAGTATATTCTGTGTTTGAGTTATTTTGTTCATTGCTATGACATTTTTTCAGTCTTTTGCACCAATCTGAAATTTTTGCAATCGTGTCTCATTGTTTAAGAGTGTGTTCCCAGTATGCCTAGTTTTTGGTGAAGAGAGGAACACGAAATGTACCATGGATGTTTGGAATATTTTAGAAAGATTGTCAACTGCTGAAGAAAACATTTCGGAAAATGCACATACACTATCTCCGCACTTCAATACACACATGTAAATTTATTCCATGTCACAATAACATGATCTGTTTGTTTATACATTGTGTCTATGATTTGCACACTTGAAGTGAACTTATCGTCCAAATAAGCCAAAATTATTTATAATGTAAAGATTCACATAAACGTACACCTCTGACAAAAGCCTTGTGAAAAAACGCTGACAAACTTCAAACAGAATGCACCCGACGTAATGTCCCTCACTGATTTAGAATTTTATACAGGCGTAAAACTGTCAGACCTGATTCGTTTATCATGTAGTGAAAACTGATTGCCTGCTGATCAAAGCTTACAATGTCAAAAACTCACACCAGTGCAGTAAACAATCGACAAGTAATCTTTATGGTTGGACTGTACCAAATTCAAAATTAGTAGGTGAAAGCGAGCATTCAGTGTCTGAAACTTAGACTACCATTGTGAAATGCAACTTGAACCACAGCTCAATTTCTAAGGATTTATCATTTCTTGCATGTGTACAATGCCTGATTATTAAATATGAAGGGGTTTGCAGATATTAAGTGTTTCATTATCCCACAATTATCAAGTATTTTATTTCCTGAATTTAATCAAACTGTTTGTCGATGAGTAGATTCCCATGATCCAGAACTATGATGTTTTTAATTAGTCCTACTGAAAACCAGGGATGTAGTCGAGGCCGGCCGTTCCGAGTCACGAGACCGCTGGAAAAATATTGTTCCCATAGACTTTGTACATGTGACTCGGTCCAAGGCCAAGGTCAAGGCCAGCAAAATCCGGCCTTGAGGCTGGCCTCGACTACATCCCTGCTGAAAAACGTATGTGCTTTGCAATGATATTATTTAATTGAAAATTATGTACTATATACCTTTTTTCAGTGACTGTAGTTTCAAACTTCACGGCTTTTCAAGCTAGCCTCAGAAACACTGTACTACATAGAAATCAGTACTCAGACAAAATACTACTTATCAGAGAAATATATCCAAAAGGGAATTCATTGAATTAAATTGAATATTCAGTAAATTATTGTAAGTAATATAACAACTGTGTGATACAAGCTGGTTAGTGTATTCCTCATAACTGAAAACATTGACATAAAAAATATTTATTTTATTGTCCCTATTACCATTTGATTGTCATAAATGGCAAGGGCTGAGATATACATGTAGTATAAAGAATTATGACCGCAACAGAAGTGTAATCAATATAAAACGTCCCTGTAAATTTGCCTGTCATGTTGATTCTTAGGAAGGTGGGAATTTTAGACTGAAAAACTTTCAATTTAGAAACTTGTATGTAGTATCATTTAGCTCATATTGAAGATGAGTTTCAATTTGATATTTCCCTTTAAAACAGGAGTTACTATTAAAACAACATGTGCATGATATATTAATGGTTATTAACCACTGACAGATAATCAGATATAGTATATATTTTTTAATCTCAATAATGGATTGTGTAAAGTAAGGATTCACTGAACATTATTACGATCACTTCTTCAAATATTGATCATAATGACCAAATCAACACAATTATACTATAAACTTGGTATATTCTGAGATTTCGCTTTAATCTTTCGAAGTACTCTGGACAACCAGTACTATTCCACCACCATTTCACCGAAATTTCATGTCTTTGTAAAATGTTGACGACTCCATATGTGTTGAGCGAGACATACCGAATCCATATAGGCTCTGTACGTTCTTCTGTAAGTTAAATGTTCAGGATTTTTTTGTTTATATCTATATATTTATTTTTTTGTGATAACATGTAATTCTGTGGTATGAAAATACTACATTTTACAAATACTCAGGGGCGGCACCTCGGTGAAGTCTTAAGGGTAGGTGAAATCCAGGCAATTTTGTGACAAGCAAAAAAAAAGGTCATCAAGATTTTTTTTTACACTGATGTATCATGCAGATGGATGCCACCAAAAAAAAAAATATCTTCAGGTTTTATCCAGACACTGATGTATGGTGCAGATCGATGTGACAAGCCACAAAAAAAGGTCATCAGAATTTTTAGGACACTAATGTTTGATGCAAATCAATGTAATAACATCTATGGCGGAATATCTTTTTTATTAAGCGGGGGAGGAGGACAAAATTGTTGACAAGTACCCAACCCCCCCCCCCCCCCATTTTCTAAAAGGAAGATGTAGCTGGCTAATAACTGGCTAAAAGACAGCATAAATAAGGGGTACTGTGTGACACTCACCCTCAGCAAGGCCCTGTACATTAGTCAATTTCTGTTAACTTTACGTGTTTGCATGTTTCTTCCCTTGAAAAAATCTTGCCGAAACAGCTATAGGGGTAGGAGCTTATCGATTCAAAAAATGCATACATTACCACGGCGCAACTAACACACGTCGGGCAGCTTGCATCGGTCACGTTTTGTCCGCTCAAGGTCAGCACACGTGTGATCTGATTGGTTGGTAAGAACCCAAAATCTTTCTTAACTTAATATTCCTGTTACTTGCTGGCTACATCTTCCTTTAACTTTGTAAACCATGTCTCCCTGTGGTGCAGCCCCTCAAAATGCGTACTAATGATTCTTAACTTTTCAATTCATCTGGTAGTACATGTGACCTGTCACCATGATACTCTCATTAAGGAGCATATCTTATGAAACATAAACATACATGTAGAAAGAAAAATACTTTGGGTGAAATATATAAATATTCAAACTTTCACAACATGTGAAGGTCATAAAACTTATGATTTTTGAGGACACTTCAATTTCATACATGTACTTTATATCGTAATTACAACATTTGGCACTTTGCTTTTCTTTAGAGTAGTGTGTGACTTTATCAGGGTATCGTGGTGACAGGTCACATAAAGTTCATCGGAACCCAAAATAGTTGGTCTCTGACATGTAATTGAAAATATAGACCCATCTGTCTTAATTTCTGGCTTGTAGTTAGCCAGAATTGGCAGATGCCATACCTGCTACTTCAGTTATCACAGTTGTTGCAAGTTTTAAGTTTTGTGAAAGTTTGAAAATCAAGATCATCATCTAGGAATTAGTCTCATCTCAAGCAGCAGTTGTGTTGAAACAATGTAAAAAGTCATTTTTCATATTGGAGTACTAGAATCATAAATTCTATACATTTTAGTGGAAAGAACTGCAATAACAAATATGTCCAAACATTGAAAGTGTATGTTTTTGTTGTCACTTCTCCATGAGTGTTAGGACTGATCAGTGTATTTTCACTTAACTTCATATTTGTGCTGTTTTAAAGGGCGGTGACATGAATGGGAGAAATAAAAAATGCCTCTTGAACTAAACCGGTTGAAAGATATACAATGGATAAACCAGCTGGAGTCTATCTCCTGGCTGGAAGGATTTATCTTGAATTTGTTTACTTGAGCAAGAATGAGTCAGCTTTTGACTACAAAATTTTCACAGTAGAATTCTTGCACAGTTTAGGTGATTCTACAACAGTTTCACCCCAAGTTGAGGACCACCCCCAATCATGTCATTTACCTTTAACAGAGAAATCAATGGTTAACAGCTTTAAAATGTTACTCAAGAATGCTTCTCCCGTGTGTATGACACAGGTGCAAGTATAATATGAGTGACATTTCTGGTTATAGGTACTGGACCAAACATAGATGTTTGGCATATCAACATTTATGTCAATTTTGGTTTACAAACAACTAAGTATTTATTCATTGTCACATTCCAGTAATTATTCTGTGATAAAATGAAAGTGAAATGGTTAAATGGTCCATCCTAATGTTTAGATATATATATGTTAATACCCTTTCATTGCTATATAGATTTATATTTGGAGTACTACATTACAATTGAAGGCTCTAGAAGACCAGAGCTACCAAAATCTAGGTGGATTGATAGAATCAAATCCCTTGTTGGTAAACCCCTTTCAACTGTATATCAACTTGCTGCTGACCGTAAAAAGTGGAGATCAATCATGGAAGTCACGAACTGTCAGCCATGACAGTAACATACCAAGAAAGCAAACTATATACATTAAAGGTTAGTGACATGATTGGGAACACTTGAAAATGCCTCAAGAACCAAATGAGTTGAAATATATACCAACTATACACTAGCAGGAGTGGATCTCCCACCTGGGAGGATTTGTCTGTAACTTTTTTACGTAAAGGCAGTGGATCTCATTTGCAAACATCCCTGCAGACTAGGAAAAGATAACCCATTCCCTTAGGCTATTGATGAAGGGTATGTCTGTGAAATCTGGGGGTCAGTGATTGCCTAAAATTTGAAAAATGCAAAAGAAAAACAATAGCCGTTTAGTGTATGTTCTATGGTAGGATTTTTTTCCTCGCGAGCAAAAATTCAAATCTGAGTCTAACGGTCACCATAATTCCACCAAAACTGAGTTTCTAGCTCCTATATTTTGCTAAAGGTTCCCAGATGGTATTTTCTTCTAAATGCCATTGTATTTACACAATGTTAATTTTTAGGCATGCAAAAGAGATCCCCTGCCTTTAAGGAGAATCAAGCATAAACATAGGAGTATCTTAATTTTATCCGGGGACGATAAAAATAAGCTCCATAGAGAGCCACACAGCAGGTTTCCGTGCTACGAGTGATATTGGCATTGTTTATTTTAGAATGAGTCAACGTTTGACTACAAGATTTTCACAGGAGAATCCTTGCATAGTTTACTTGATTCTAGAGTAGTTTCAGCCCAAGTTGAGGACTACCCCCAATCATGTAATTTACCTTTAAC
>JZLH01S0333088.1:0-11492 GCA_001188425.1 Eucidaris tribuloides | reverse complement strand
CCTTTCAGCTCCAAAATCTAATCAGTTCATTGATGGCTCATAGTTCATACTTGGTCCTAGTTACATCAAAATCCGATTGGGGGTTCTCAAGTTATTGTGGTAACAAGCCCAAATCAGACATATTTAAGGCCTGGTGACCTTTGACCTTTGACCTTTCAGCCCCAAAATCTAATCAGTTCATTGGTGCTTCATAATACATACTTGGTCCTATTTACATCAAAATTCAATCAGGGGTTCTCAAGTTATCGCGGTAACGAGCCCAAATCAGACATATTTAAGGCCCGGTGACCTATGACCTTTGACCTTTCAGCTCCAAAATCTAATCAGTTCATTGGTGCCTCATAATACATACTTGGTCCTAGGTACATCAAAATCCGATCGGGGGTTCTCAAGTTATTGCGGTAACAAGATCCGGTAACGGACGGACAGACGGACGCACGGACGGACAACCCGAAAACATGATGCCTCCGGCAACTTCGCTGCGGAGGGATAAAAACCTAGAGCGGTTTGACTACGAGCAGTCGATTAGTACAACTCCGCAGTCGGCACTGCAACCAAATTTGATTGAAAAGCCCGATACATGCATGTACCCTATTTGATTAGAAATACACTGTATGTTACCTTGGTAATGGTACATTAAATCAGTTTTGTATTACCCGTGTTGACCTTTGACCTTAAAACTTTGCAATACAATCGGTTAATCTGTATTTCATACTAAATACTCGGACCAAGAACCATTGATATTCAAGAAGCCACTTGATGTACCATGGTAACAAGTACTGTAAATGAGATACTGCATACATGTATTTTAATTTTAATGACCCATCAAAGGTCTGCCATTTTTTTCAATTCACAGACGTGGCAAACATTGAATTAATGTCAACAGAATTTGTTAAACCATGTGGCCCATGGATAGATAAATCATACCTATTCCAGAATGGATGCAGAGATATATACAAATGGGTACCGCAAATGTGTAAACCCAATACGCACTGTTGCACAGTAACTGGCCTGCGTGAACTGTGTACATGTACGTACAAAATACTGTTGTGGCTTATGACTTTGAGGCATTATAACTTCTGTTGTAAAACTGTAATAATTTTGTAATTTTTACACAATATTGACAATATTCAAAGGGAGGGTTTTTTTTTTGGGGGGGGGGGAGTTTGAATTCTTCAAGTTCAAGATTTTATGAAATATGCATGTGACATTGTGTAAATTAAAAGTTTCGCAGAAAAAAAATGAAGTTCTTGATCCCAAATTGCTATAAAAATGCCTTATATCCGATTTAATGTGGTTTCATCTTTCTCTTTGATATGGAATCATATTTATGGTAAAACGAGATTTTATTGAAAATTAATCTTCAATTTGTTCAACCAACATGTTAATTTTCGCAAAAAAAATGGACTTGTCTTTTCCTTTTAAATCTAATCTTGTGACATGTACTAAACACATGGAAAGTTTGTTGCTTTTATCAAAAGGTGCACAAGTTGCTCCAAAAATGGAGCTAAGCCACTGGACAAAATCGTTGTATCAAGCTGGCGTGTTTCAGAGATTTGGCTGGTTGAGCTAATATTACGTACATGTTGCAAACAAAGCCAATTTACGAGTCAAGTAATGTTCATGTTTTCATGATGTAACTATTGTTACATCACCTTTCTTCTTTGTGTGTGTGTTAGAGTAAATAATTGATATCATGTCATTTCTGATTACATCATGGAGCTACACATCATTGATCGTTTAAAATTTTTAAATAAACTGCAATATGTATGACATACATGTATGCAAAGTTTCTGAAAATTGCCGAAAATTCCCAATATTTCTGGAACATTTCTGAAAATTCCCATGGAAATTCTCCACAGTGACAATTCCTTGGAATTTTGCAACCTTAATCAAGTCAGGACTTTCTCTTGACTGGGACCTGTATCGTCGAGAGTATGAATCCTACTATGAATGCATCTTCGAGGCTAAGTCAATCTATCTTAAGAATCTTATCGCTGATGCCAATACCAAGAGACTGTTCAGTTTTGTAAGGACACCCTCCTCACCACATCACTCATTAATTCTTCCTGACCACTCTTCGGATTATGAACTTGCCAACAGGTTTGTAAAGTTTTACGATGTAAAGGTATCCAATGCTCTATCTGCCTTCTCCGACTCAGTTCCAGTGCCAGCAATTACAACCTCAGCTGCTCCATCTTAGTATGAACTTTTAGAATTCTGTCTTCATTAAAAATAGTCCCCACCACTTAAAGTGCATGATCCTATGCATCTGAATGCCCTATTAGGTGGGGAATCCCTACCCGCTATCCAAATGACACGTTTAAAGTCTTATCAGTGACTAGCATATCACATGAGAGGTGGTGGGTTTGGATAACACCTGCAATCCTCATCACCTTACGTAATAGTGTCACCAGGCTCTTACCAGGGCACTGCCTGAAGTGAAATGGGAAGTAGGAAATATGTATTTCATTTGTTTTAAAATGTCCAGAAAGTACTCATAAGGTAGATGAAGACCCAAAGATGCAAGACTTATCTCCCACTCTAGGAAATCTGACCCCATAACCCCAATCCTGTGTTCTCTCCACTGGCTTCCACTACATCACCTTATATCTTTTAAAGTTCTCAAAGTAAACAAAATTCTGAATGGATAAGCCCCCCAAGTATCTCGCAGATCTCATTTCTTTACTTCAAGAACTCTCCGTTTATCTTCTACAATGCAATTAACTCCTGGACCTCACACTTTCACGAAAAAGTGATCATGCTTTTTCTGCTATTGCCCCTTCTGTTTAAAATTCTTTACCTGCCCATATACATTGAGCCACTTCCGTGAATCAGCTTAAGACCCTGCTGAAATGTCCCAGTGGTAGGTTGCTCCATGGAGGTGCGCACCAACTTTGATTTTCAGTATTCACTAATTTATATATCTATTGGTTTCTTATACAATTTTGTATTTGTATTAAATTTGAATTCCTGTTATTGAATCATACATGTAGAAAACAGTTAACTGAGAAACACCCATATTAAGTGTTTTGTATTCTTTTAATTATTATTATGAGTAATGACAACTTTTCAAAAGAAATGCTTTGCCACATTCCCTACATTTAAATGGCTTCTTTCCAGCGTGAATCCACATGTCATTTATGATTAAATGTATTAGCAAATGCCTTACCACAATCTTTACATTAAAATGGATTTTGTAAATTATGATATGTTCTTTAAAATTACCTTTTTCACCAAATACTTTACCAAATTCTTTACAAGGAAATTGTTTTCTCCAAAGTGTGAAACCTGTGTTGTTTAAGATGGCTTTTCCTGGCAAATGCTTTGCCATATCCTTTACATTCAAACGGCTATAGAGCTTCTCTCCATTGTGAATCCTGATGTGCTCTGTCAGATGGATTTCATGGCCAAATGCCTTACCACAGTCTTAACATCTAAATGTGTTCTCTCCAGTGTGAATCTTCAGGTGTCTATTAAGAACACCTTTTTGACCAAATGCTTTACCACACACTTTACATTGAAATGGCTTCTCCCCACAGTGAATCCTGATGTGCTCTGTTAATTAGATGGATTTTATGACCAAATGCCTTACCAGTATGTGCACTTACATGTCTTCTCTCCAGTGTGAATCTTCAGGTGTTTATTAAGAATACTTTTTCTACCAAATGCTTTGCCACACTCTATACATTTAAATGGCTTATCTCCAGTGTGAATCATCATGTGTTGCTTAACCCGTTGCTTCCGAGATTCTGAAAATCCCATAGAGTTAACACATGGCACATCCGGTTCCCGTAGCCAACGGGTTAAGATTGGTTTTCCTAGCAAATGCGTTACCACACTCTTTACATTTAAATGGCTTTTCACCAGTGTGAATCCTGGCATGCCTAGTAAGACAAGTTTTTGAAACAAATGCTTCACCACACTCTTTACATTTAAATGGATTCTCTGTAGTGTGAATCCTCATGTGTTGTGTAAGATTGCTGTTCCTTGTAAATGGTTTACCACACTCTTTACATTTAAAGGGAGAAGGCGCCGGCAACTAACAGGCATAAGTTAAGAAAACATTTGAGTTCTTGCCAACCAATCAGATCGTACTTACACATTGCTGAAACTGACCCAAGCATGACCGATGCATGCCACCCGACGTGTGTTAGTCACGCCATAGTAATGTATGCACTGTTTGAATTGATAAGCTCCTCCCCCTATGACTGTTTCTGCAAGTCTTATCTTAAGATAAGGCTTGCAAAGACATAAAATAAACACAAATTAACTAATTTATAGGGCCTTGCTGGGTGTGTGTGTCACACAGTAGCCCTTATTTAGGCTGTCTTTATCACCATATACCATAATTCTCACAATACTCTCAATGCCTCTTTATTTCTTAACTTATGCCTGTTAGTTGCTGACACCTTCTCCCTTTAAATGTCTTCTCCCCAGTGTGAATCTTGAGGTGTCTATTAAGATCACCTGTTTGACCAAATGCTTTACCACACTCTTTACATTTAAATGTGTTCTCTCCAGTGTGAATCTTCAGGTGTCTACTAAGAACACCTTTTTGACCAAATGCTTTACCACACACTTTACATTGAAATGGCTTTTCCCCAGTGTGAATCCTGAGGTGTCTCGTAAAATGACTTTCATTACCAAATGCTTTACCACACTCTTTACATTTAAATGGCTTCTTCCCGGTATGAACCCACATGTGTTCTGCAAGATGGATTTTTTGACCAAATACTTTACCACACTCTTTACATTTAAATGGCTTCTCTCTAGTGTGAATCTCGAGGTGTCTATCAAGACCACCTTTTCTACAAAATGCTTTACCACACTCTTTACATTCAAATGGCTTCTCCCCAGTGTGAATCCTAAAGTGTTGTACAAGATTGCTTTTTTTACTACATGCTTTACCACACTCTTTACATTTGAATGGCTTCTCTCCAGTGTGAATCCTCATATGTTGTTTGAAATGACTTTTTGTCCTAAATGCTTTACCACATTCTTTACAATGAAATGGCATCTCCTCACTGTGAATCTTGAGGTGTCTATCAAGATCACCTTTTCTACCAAATACTTTATCACACTCTTTACATTTAAATGGCTTCTCTCCAGTGTGAATCCTGATGTGTTGTTTCAGAATGCCTTTTTTGGCAAATGCTTCACCATGCTCTTTACATTTAAATGGCATTCTCCGAGTATGGCTCCTTGTATGAACAATAAGATGATTTCTATGATCAAACATTTTTGCACAAAGTGTACATTTAAATTGTTTTTGTCTAGTGTGAATCCTGTGTAAAGTTGAATTGCCTTTATTACACAACTCTTTACCACATGCTTCACACGCAAGTGACTTTTTCCCATTAAGCACTTCAGCACAGGTTTCAACTACTGCTGGTTGTTTGGTAATATTACTAGTCTTTGTGTTTCGGGTGATAGGGTTTTGCTTTTCCTCTATGGCTGTCCTGGAGGGACCTGGAATTGAAAGATTTCAAGAAAAAAGGGGGAGAAGATACGCATGTATGAAGGGATTAATGCCAAAATGTAGGACAAGGTATTTCAGATTAAAACTAGAGCAGTTCGACTGCATGCAGTCAATGGGTACTCCTTCGTAGTCCACACTCCCATCCAATTCATGTTATTTGAAATGTCTCAAGTTATCATGGTAGCAACCAATGAGATGAGTAAGCCCTTGTGGCCTTTGACCTTCCAGCTCCAAAATCTTATTAGTTCATCAGTGCCTAACACAACATACTGTCCCAATTTACAGTAAAATCCAAAAAGCACTTCTTAAGTTATCGTGACAACGAGCTCAATTCGGACATGAGGCCTTGTGTCCTTCGACCTAAGGCCTTTCAGCTTCATATCTAATCAGTTAATTAGTGCCTTATATTAGATACTTCAATACATCAAAATCCGACCAGCCGTTCTGAAGTTATCACAGTAATGAGCCCAAATCAGACATATTTGAGGCCCAGTGACATTTGACCTTTCAATCCAAAAATCTAATCACTTTCTTGGTGCCTTATAATACTTACTTCACAAACAACATCAATATCTGATAAGCCATTCTCATTTATCATGGTAAAGACACAAAGTATGGGGCCTCGTGACCTTTGAACTTTTAACCCTGAAGTCTGAACAGTGCATTGGTGCCTTATAATACATACTTCAGCCAAGTAAGATCAAAATCGGACCAGCCATTCTTAGGTTATCGGGCTAACGAGCCCAAATCAGACATGTTTTAGGCCCTGTGACCTTTGACCTTTCAACCCCAAAATCTAATCGAGTCATTGTTGCTTCATAGTATGCACTTCATCCTAGATACCTCAAAATCCAATCAGCCATTCTTAAATTATTGCAGTAACGAGAACCAGTATTGGACAGACGGACACATACTGTAGACGCACGCACGGACAACCCCAAACATGATGCCTCCAGCAACTTTGTTGCAGAGGCATAAAAACAAAATAACATAGAACACATTAAAAAATGACTAAAAATAAATAAAACAAATAGATTTCTGCAGGTATAGAACTCTAAAAATATGGCTTCTGAAATTAAGATGTGATGGAATGGGAGTTTCTAAAATCATGATGCTACGGAGAAAGAATTTAGGGCTGAAAATGGAGTTCTTGAAGCACAAACCAGTTTTGGTTAATCACACAAAGTTTCATTTAACACCCCCCCCACCCCGACATTTTAGGAACTATAAACACAATTTTCATTAATTTCTCAATGCAGCACAAACATATATAGAACTATACTAAGATGGTGGTGTTTTTAATCCAAATACACCACACAATACATTTTAGAAAGTTATGCTGACACTAGCAGAATATACAGTATCTAATATGAATAATGCTTCTGGTATACAAGTACTCTTAATTCTTATTTGTATCATAGTAGTCTATCAGGGAATACAGGTACGGATAATACTGACCACTCACAGAATATCCCTTTTTGTTCAAAACATGATACATGTATGATCTTTCTGAAGTATGGTAGAATTTTCCAGGGCTTTGCTTTTAGACCATATATACTAGAGACACAAATAGCATGAATGATTATGTAGCTAAGATTGTTCTTTTAATTGTAAATATTGAAGTTGTTCAAGTCATCAGGTGCATCAAGTATCAATTAGACATTATTACTGTAAATGACATACAGTACATTTCAAATGTATCCAAGTTTAATAATCAAGTAAAGTTGGGCAAGTTACCACTGTGAAAACGTGGGGAAGTTAAAGTCCTGTGAAAACTGTGAAAACGTACTGTGAAAAGTACTGTGAAAACGTGGGGAAGTTAAAGTCCAAGTCGGAGTCACCACTCTCCAAGGCCTAGTCCAAATCAGAGTCACCAACTTACAAAATGTAATATTTAAGGGCATAGTTTTAACCTCTTGAAATTACCCAATGCACCCTTGGGTTAGTGTTATATGTCCTAAAAAGTCCTTAGTAACCGGGGTTTTACCAGCATCAAAAAAGTTGAAAATTAGCATAGTAACGGATTGTACTCTTGTCCAATTGCATACAAAATTTCAAATTCACTTTGGAAAGGTTAATGACGTATGTGACAATGTAAAACGGAACTACAGTTAAAGTGATAGTGCTAACATTGTGGAGCTTCAATTTAAACAATTGTCAAACTTTGATAGATGAGCTACAGAGTAGTGTTCAAATGGACATATAAACACCCTAGAATACAAAAGTTTGGAAAGTTACACTGCCAATGGCAAGTTATGCATAAATAAACAATTAAAAGTCGGGGCAAGTTTTAATAGCCTAGGTGTAAACACAGTAAGTCTATGGGAGAATATGGGCAAGTGAATCTGGTCAACTTACGATTTTTCACTTTTTTTAAAGCACTAAGTAATCATTTTGAAATACAATTTTTTCAGGGCTTTCATTTTTTAGACCGTCATCAAGACTCTGGTAGCATGGGGAATCATGTGGCTCAGATTTTTTTAACTGTGGTAAATGTTAGCCAATACCTTTAATCTGCAGCCATTCGGCGCAAATGTGTCGCTACAAACATAGCAATCTTATTATGGAAAAATAGTGTTTTCATTGTATTTAATACTGATGATGTTCTAAATTTTTGAAAAAGAATAAAAACACAAACACCATAGTTACGTAGATTTAATACTACAATACAGTTCTTGCCATATGTCACTGTATAGCCATTTGCTGCGGCAAATTATACCTACATGTACAGCAGTTTTTGTTATCATTTCTAGTTTTATAACAGTAGGCCTACATCACTTTTAGCCTTCACTTGAGTCATGTAAGAATTGCAGAGGACGAGTAGTTACGTGAGATCATTATATTTGGTCTGGAAACCAATAATAATTTGTGTAAGATCGTCCGTTCTGTATTTTTTTCATAAGTCAAACACACCACCTTTCCTAGCAGAAATATAAATACTTCTAAAGCACTACATGAAATCCTTGTATGCTACTGTTTTTTTAATTATCCATGTGTTTTGCTGGTAGAAGTACAAGACTATGTACATGTACGTGTATTTAACATATGTACATGTACTATGGGTAGGCAAGTTTCTTGTAGACCCTTTCATGCTTCTTACATGTAAATCGCATCAATTACACTCTGTGTCCCATCCATCAAAGAAGTTTGAAATTTGATTACAGGAGAAAAGGATTGTGTTTAATGAAAAGAAATTCTTTATGAGCATTAGGAGAGAGTATCTGTTCCCCTCCCATGCTTAGTCAAACTTATTTTCATTCATGTTGTTTGATAAAAAATAGCAAGCATCACATGTTCACATGTACAGTCACACACGAAGTATACTGTCTGTGAAAAAGCTGGGATACTGGAAATATGCAGCGTGCCGATGTCGCGTGACACTGTCCTATTTAGTAACCTGGTTTCGAACAATCATTCGCTCGAACCACAACATGACCCGTCGAAAAGGGTTTGGAAAATCGCTGGTTTGGGGTATTTAGAATTTGATTCCAGAGCTGAAACTCACACATTACACAATATTAGACAGAAAAGATATCAAACTTTTCAAATGAAATAAAACTAGAGCAATTCGACTGCGCCGCAGTCGTGGCTATCCTCCGCAGCCTGCACTCCCATCCATTGATTGTGAGGATTTGAAAAGCTTCAAGTTACCATGGTACAAGACCAATTAAGATGAATAAGCATAATGATAAGCCCATGTGAACCTTGACCAATTAAGTAAAATCCAATTTAAGCCGCTCTCAAGTTATCGCGTAACGAGCCGAAAATCAAGACATATTTAAGGAGCCCGGTGACCTTTTGACCTCTGACCTTTTCAATTCCAAAATCGAATCAGTAAAATTGGTGCCTTATTATAAGATACTTCTCTCCAAGTTACAGCAAAATCGGAAAAGTCATACTCTCAAGTTATCGAAGTAATGAGACCCAATCAGACATATTTAAGGCCCCGTGACCTTTGACCTTTGAGGGCTCAAAATCTAATCAGTTTATTGTGCCTCATAAAACATAACTTCACGCACCCAATAACATAAAAATCTGACAGGTACCGTTCTCCAAGTTATCATGGTAACGAGCCCAAATCAAGACATATTTTAGGTCTCGGTACCTTTGAACCCTTTGACTATCAGCTCCAAATCTAATCAGTTTATTGGTGCCTTATAATAAATACTTCACGCCAAGTTTCATCACAATCCGACCGCCGCTCTACGTTATCGCGTTACAGCCAAATCAGACATATTTAACGGTCCGGTGACCTTAGCCTTTGACCTTTGAAACTCCAAAATCTAATCAAGTTCCATTGGTGCCCATAATAGCATACTCACCCATGTTTAAATGAAAATTCAACTGGCCCGTTTCTCAGTTATCGCGGTACACGAGCCCAAAATCAGAACATATTTAAGGCCCGGTGACCTTTGAACCTTTGAGCTCCAAAAATCTAATTCAGTTTCATTTGGGTGCCATAGTAATTACCTTGGTCAGTACATCAAAAGTTCGATCAGGGTTCCTCAATTATCGCCGGTAACGAGCCCAGAATCAGACATACAAGTATTTAAAGGCCCGTGACCTTTTGACCTTTACCTTTCAGCCCCCAAATCCAATCAGTTCATTGGTGTCCCCCCCCCCCCCCCCGGCCTACATAATACATACTTCACCCCAAGTTAACATGCACAATCTGGACGCAGCCACTCTCAAGTTATCGCGGTAACAAGCCAAATGAGACTATATTTAAGGCCCGTGACGACTTTGACCTTTGACCTTTCAGTCCAAAATCTAATCAGTTTCATTGGTGGCTCATAGACATTACTTGGTCCCTAGTTACAATAAAATCCGATTGCGGGGTTCTCAGTTATCGCGAGGTAATGACGCCAAATCAGAATAAATATGTATTTATAGGCCGGTGACCTTGACCTTTGACCTCTTCAGCCCAAAATCAATCATTCATATTGGTGCCTCATAATACATACTTCAACGCCAAGTTTACATCAACAATCCGACCAGCCACTCTCAGTTTATTCGGCGTTAAAAAAAAAAAAAAAAAAAAAAAAAAAAAATAAAATAAAAAAAATAAAAAAAAAAAAAAAAAAAAAAAAAAAAAAAATAAAAAAAAAAAAAAAAAAAGAGTAACAAGCCCAATCAGACATATTAAGGCCTCGTGACCTTTTGACTTGACCTTTACAGCTCCAAAATAATGGTGCTCATAGTAAATACTTGGTCCTAGTTACATAAAATTCCGATCGGGGGTTCTCAAGTTATCGCGGTAACGAGATCCGGTAACGGGACGGACGGACGGACACCGCGAAACATGATGCCTCCGCAACTTCGTTTCGGAGCATAAAAAGCACCAAAAAAGTGGTTTGGTTGGTTTTTTGGCGTTTTCTGTGATTTTGTCCATTTTGCGATTTTTGCCCCTACTGTCAGAGCGGCCTCACAAAATGTCATCAGGACATTTAGCTAATGCACGAGCACCGACTTTCAAAAGTGTAACACGCTATGTCTTGTTTGCAGCACATCATAGAGAAACATCAACCAAGCAGAATGACTGTAACGAAACTTACGGGCCGCGTATATCTTTCAGAGTTAAATTTAATTTCTAACAATTCTTTATGAATTACAGATGAAATACTTCAAATATCATGTCCCTAACAATTAAAATGGTTATTCTTATATTCAATTAGATTTCCATAAGTTCTTGGCAGCCTGGACAGCCAGCAATAGATCTGAGTCATTCAAAGGCCGCATGTTACAAAATGAAGGCCGGGTTCGGGTCACAGAATAACAACGCGCCTGCCGAAGCTGAGGCGGAGGATGGGGCAAAGTTGCGGCTTGAGTCCTCCAACACTGGTCCAGTAAAAGGACGTTTTAAAACCAAATGCTTTTCCACATTCTTTACATTTAAAGGCTTCTCCCAGTATGACTCCTCATGTAGTTCCTGTAAGATAATCTTTTTTGACTGAAATGGCCTTACCACACCACTCTGCACATTAAATGGCCTCTTCGCCAGTGTGAAATT
>JZLH01S0333086.1:0-11527 GCA_001188425.1 Eucidaris tribuloides | reverse complement strand
TTTTTTTATTAAAAGAGAAAACAAATTAGCCTTAATTTGACAATGATTTTTCGAGTTCAGGAACGGAGAGAGAGATGTCCAAGATTTAAAAAAAAATGGCGGAGAGATTTAATACGTTAATTGCAAGTCAGTGTTAAATCTTTGTGTTTTTTAATTTAACGTAGCGGTTAACTTTTATGTTCAAGGTTGAGAATGTAGACACCACTGGTGTACAGAATGGGGGGGGGGAGGCTTGGGGGGCGCTTGAACCCCTCAAACGAAAATTTGATCAAGGTTAACAGAGAGGTTGAATGCCAGATTTTGATTTATTTTTTTTCGTAATCATATCCTCATAATTATTTGTAACTATTCTACAGTTAAAATAAGAACAACCGTTTACAAGAGCGCAGTTCCTGATTATCATGAATCATAACTCGGTGAGAAAATTGAACAATGTTAAATAAAAATATTCATTTTTATGCATTTCTCTTGATACACACAAAGGTAATAGCTATTTTTTATGCTTTTGGAAATTTGATTTTATTAACATTAAATTTTATTATTATCTCTGCCAATATTCAGCAATGAATATGCAAAGATTACACAATAAGATACAATTCTATCAATCAAAAAATAATCCCTGAAAATAGAAAATATGGCAGACTAAGCATGCTATGTATGCAACTAACAACAACGTCATAATAAATTATGATTTAGCAAGAATACTGTCGAAACTAGAGAGAACCTCTTCGCGTCTGGAAAATGCAGAGGTTTCTGTATTAGTTAAATGGCAACCCTAAATACATTGCGGCGCGGTTCATTGAGCAACAAATTTAGGGGGCTACAGGGGGGCTTGATGGGGAAACATGCGACGAGGAGGCGGAACGCGAGAGCGGGGGAGGTGTGGAGGGGGTATGGTAAGGACTCTGAAAATACGCATAGTAAAGACGGATTCTGGGTCATGGTAAAACTAATGATTTCAAAGGTTAAATTATTAGGGATTATTCTCATGAAAGAGTTACAGGAAGTGTGTGAAAACTGTAATTGGGTAATCAAATACATGCGAGGGAGCGAAGGCGACCGAGCGGGGAGGGTGAGTGGGAGGGGATACCCCCTCCACCGGTAGGAACTTTTTGAAAAACAATAGTAAGAGACGTGTATTCTGGCATGTGTTAATACATATTAAAGGTATATTATTTATGAAGATTATTAGGGATTAATTTCAAAGATTACAGCGAATTATGTGAAAATTGTAAGTAGGACATGATACTTGCGAGGAGCGAAACCTCTAAACGGGGGGGGGTGTGGAAGGGACGCCTCTCACACGCAGGTAACTTGTTGAAAATGACGCCGTAAGAAAAGAGTTTTTTCTAGCATGGTACTGGTTTGGCAATGGTATATTTCATCAAGATTAGCAATTGGGAAGTCATGACTTGCGAGGAGGGTGTGGAGGGGGTATACGCCCGTCGCCACGTATAGGAACTTTTGAAAATAACGCATAGAAAAGACGTGATTCTGGCGTGGTACAGGATGTTTTAAAGGTATATTTTATGAAGATTTATTCGGAGATTGTTTCCAAAAGAGTTACAGAAGTATTGGAAAATTGTAATTGGGGCACAGTGATAATGTGCGAGGGAGACGAAACCTCCGAACGGGGAAGTGGTGCAGGAGGGGGATATTCCAGGCCGGTTCTACGGGGGGGGGGGGCTTTGGGGGCTTGAGCCCCCCCGAATAAATCACTCAACAGGCCCCACCAAAAAATTTTCGACCAAAAAGTGTTTTTACAATGAAATATTAATAAATAAAGTAAAGTGATTGAGCAAGATTAAATATGAATAGAAAGAAGTTTACAGAGACTTTATAAATAGTGTAATTTTACCATAGCCCAGAAACGCATCTTTATTACAATACTTTTCAAAAGTTCCTACGCTTTGCTCGATCGCTTCGCTTCCCGTCGACCCTACCCATTAACATTTTTTTCCAACATAAGGCTTACTTACTGTTCATCTTCTGTGAAATAGCTGACAACAAATCCCAATAAAATTTGTCATAATTACATCGTTTTAAATATGTATTATTGTGGCTTAGAAACATGTCTTTGCTACGTGTATTTTAAAATTCTTGTCGTGGTTCCGCATCGCCACACCCGTCCGCCGCCCCCTCGCCATATGAATACCGAATTCAGTTTTTTCACAATACTAAAACAAACTTTCTTAAATTCCTGAATCTTTATCAAATACGACCTTAAAATATCCATTTATCAATGCGCTAAAACACACGTCTTAGTTCTGTTTGTATTTTGAAAAAAAATTTCTAAGCGTGGGAGGGGATACCCCTCTCACACACCACTCCTCGCAGCTCGTCGGCTTCGCTCCTTACAAAGTATCACTACTCACATACATACAGTTTTCCACATACTTCATGTGGCCACACATCTCTTTGACATCCTGCGAACTACAGAATCATCAATAATCTTTACAAAAACCTTCAAAATATAGGTATTTACATGTCTAAAATCGACGTCTTTTCCATGCGTATTTTCCAAAAATTTTTCTGCCGTGGGAGGGGTTATCCACAACCCTTCCCCCACCACGTTGCTTCGCTCCTAAGCAAGTATGCAACCCGAATTCCCTAATCTTGATAAAAATTATACCATTGAAATATGTACTTATATGCCTAGAACCAAGTCTTTCTATGAATTATTTTCAAAAAGCCTCGCTATCGTGGAGGGGTTATGCGCCCCTCCCACATCTCCCACACGCTCGGTTGATTTTGTTTCCATAGCAAGTATGAGGTACCAATTACAGTTTTCATGTATTTCCTGTACATGTTTTTCCGAAACCTTGCAACATCGCCTAATAATCTTCATGAAATAGTGTCTTACAATAGTATATTACCATGCCTAGAAACCCCATCTTTTCTATGCGTATTTTCAAAAAGTTCTACATGGGAAGGGGTGTCCCCCTCCCACCCTCCCCCGCTCGTAGCTTTCGCTCCCATTCGCAAGTATGACTTTCTCTATTCCTAATCTTGAATACAATATAACAATGCCAGAAGGACATATACCATGCCTAGAAAAACATCTTTCTATCTGTATTTTCAACAAAGTTCCTCCGAGGGAAGGGGTGCGCCCACTCCCGAACTCTCATCTCGGCAAGTATGACTTCCAATCCCCAATCTCGATAAAATATACTAGCAATTGCCCCCCAAAAAATATGCCTAGACACGCCATCTTTTCTATGCTAGTTCAAAAAGTTCTACGGCGGGAGGGGGGTATCCCCCTCCCACACCCTCCCGCCCGTTCGGCGAGGTTCGCTCCTCTCCAGTATCACTGCCCAATTACAAATTTCACATACACCTGTAAATCTTTTCCAATAATTTTATAAAATATACCTATTAAAATATGTATTTACATCACGTGTCCAGAATCACGTATTTTCTATGCTCGTACTTCAGAAAAAGTTCCTGCCGTGGGAGGGGGTATACCCCCTCCCACACCCTCCCTGCTCGGTCGCATTGCTCCCTCGCAGTATAGGACTTCAATCCCTAATCTTGATAAAATATACCATTGCAAAAGTCTGTGTTTACCATGCCTAGAAAAAAAAACCTCTTCTATGGCTGTTTTCAACAAGTTCCCATACCCGTGGGAGGGGTATCTCCCCTCCCACCCTCCCCCGTTCGGAGGTTTCGCTCCTTCGCAATTATCACTCGTCCCAATTAACAATTTCACAATACTTCCTGTAATGCTTTTGGAAATATATCGCCGAATAATCTCATAAAATATACGTTTAAAATTATTTATTTTACCATGCTCAGACGACACGTCTTTCTATGCGTATTTTCAAAAAGTTCTAACCGTGGGAGGGGTATCCCCCCTCCACACCCTCCCCAACGCTCGTCGCTTCGCTCCCTGCATGTTCTCGTCAAGCCCCCTGTAGCCCCCCTATAAATTTTTGCTCAGAACACGCCCTGATATCCCCTCCCACGTAGTGCAACCCTGTTGAAATCACGCATAAGAAGAGATTTTTTTCTAGGCATTGGTAAAGCACATACTTTGGCACATGGTATATTTTTATCAAAATTAGGGATTGAGAAGGTGGGAGCAACGCGACCGAGCGGGGAGGGTGTGGCGGGGTGTACCCCTCCACACGGCAGAACTTTTTGAAGATACGCATTGAAGTACGTGATCTGGCATGATAAATACATGTTTAAAGGTATATTTATAAGATCAATTGAAATTATTTCCAAGAATACAAGAAGTATGTGAAATTTGTATATTGGGTCCAGTGATACTCTTGCGAGGGAGCGAAACCTCCGAACGGGGGGGGGGGGTGTGGGAGGATACTACCCTCCCACGTAGGATTTTTTGAAATACGCATAGAAAAGATGTGTTTCTAGCATAGTAAAGTACAACTACACTGGTATTTTCAATGGTATATTTTATCACATACGGGATCGCGTATCATACTTGCGAGCGAGCGAAAACAACCGTGTGGGGGAGGTGTGGATAAACCCGCCTCCCTCGCAGAAAGTTTTGAAAATACGCATAGAAAGACCTTGATTCTAGGCATAGGTAAATAGCCTATATTTGAAGTTTTGGTAAAGATTATTACTGATTGTATCAAGGATTCAAAGAGATGTAGGCCAGCAGAAGTATGTGGAAAACTGTACCTGAGAGTCATACTGGTGGACGGAGCGGAAGGGCGACGAATGGAGGAGTGTGTGTGTGTGACAGGGGTTCCCCTCCCACGTTAGAAAATTTTTCAAATACAAACAGAAAAGACCGTGTTTTTTAGGCATATAAATGGATATGTTTTAAGGTATATTTTGATAAAGATTCCAGGAATTTCACGAAAAATGTTCAGAAGCACTTGCGCGGGGCGGGAGACGGTGTGGATGGGGAACCAGCGACAAAAATTTTAAAATACACGTAAGCAAAAGACAGTTTCTAAGCACAGTAAATACATATTTAAACGTGTATTATGCCAATTATTATCTGGGTTGTTGTCAGTATTTCAAGAAGATGAAAGTAAGTTAGCCTATGTGAAAAAATTTAAGGGTAGCCGAGGAGCGAAGCACCAGAGCAAGCGTAGGAACTTTTTTTGAAAATATGTAATAAAAAGACTCGTTCTCGGGCATGTAAATACGTTATTTATAAAGTGTTATAACTTCTTCTATTAATGATTTAATCCTTTGCTCAATCATGCACTTAAGTCTATTTATTAATATTTCATTGTAACATTTTGGCTCGAATTTTTTGGGGGGCTTGAGCGATTTGGGGGGGGGGGGGCTGAGCCCCCCAAAGCCCCCGCCCCCGTAGAACGCGCGCCTGATACAATTGGTGTGTTAAGGAAATTTGTCGGGATTTTATGATAGTAAGATGCAAATCATTAAATTATTGAAGAGTAATAAATAATTGCAAAAAGGGAAATTTAGACTTAAAGTAATGGCATAATTGAAGAAGTAAGTGATGTGGTGCGCGTGGTAAAAATGCCGGGTGTGTCACACTACCAACAATTTATCCCTTTTCGAATCAATGTTTTTCCCATAATTATTTGTAACCGTGACTTCGTTATAGTTACACAGTTCAACCACTAGAAGAAGGGTTCACTGTCCGCAATATCTGTGTAAATTAACTGTTAGACATTACCGGTTATTTGCCCTGTATACATTATTAACACAAAACCAGCAAAACTACTTCATCTCTTCGCATCACTGTATCCTTATAGATTTTCATGGTCATTTTCGTCATTCTTTTCTGAAATGCTATTTTCGGTCAAGTAATTTGCCTTTAAATTCGTCATTGGCAGAAAGTTTCAATGTTTAATTCAGAAGGTCAATCGAATTGTCATATAACGTCCCAGATTAGCGAACAACGACAGACGTTTAAATACAAATTATTAAATTTCCATCCCAATTAGTCCCATGCGTAGTAGAGCTCCGTCTGTGTGTTTAGCTTGTATGTTTGTGGTGTTATCAAATTGTGTTTTTCGTCACGGTGTATATACAGTATATATATTTTGTCTGCTTGGGTCTGGATAAATTGTGTGATTATTCACGTAAATTTAAAAGTGTGTTGTTAGAAAGTGAATTGAAATTTGTAATTGACGAAACTGCGCGAAACAGCGTTAAACAGATCGGAAATGTTGTGAAACTGGTTGATATAAGACGAAGTGGACAAGTGTTCGCATCACCGTGGCATCTAAAGACTAATTTGAATTGATAATTTTTCATTTTTGTATGAAAATGTTTGATAAATGAACGGAAAAAACATCACTAGTATACTAATGTGTCACAAAAGAAAAAGAGGCCGCAAAGTCGTGCGGTTTTTGCGTAAAATGCAATTGACAAGAGCTCCTTGCCAGCCCGATGAGTGGCCGACCGAAAGTATCAGTCACGTTGCCGATGGCTTACAAACGCGATTCCAGAAAACCAATTCAGTTGCAATAAAACGCAAAGGCACGCATTTCCTACGCTGGCTTTTGGCGTTTTCGTCCGCTTTGAACTCTTTTCATGAAACTCATTTCGGGTAAAACGGTTGAAACGTGACATACTTTCGGTCGCCACTGTACGCATCGATAAGGACCTGCCGTGGCGCGCAAGTAAGAATACCAACTTGGAAAATTGGCCGTCATAACGTTTTTGGCCATTTATGTACAATAAGGTTATTGCAAGCTAGCAAAAAAATGAATTCTGTCAGGCACCCAAGGTGGATGTTGATCAATGAAGTCAGAAGTGCTAAAAGGGTAGTTTAGCACTCAATTCGGACAGTGAGGTTAAGATTAGAATGATGTTTTAGTTATTACTTTTGAGTTGGAATATAAAGTTGGGATGATAGGCCCTTTTTACGTCAGTTACGTCGATAAGGAATGATGATGCAGGGTAAATAGTGGATCTCCGTGGGTGAAACACTCATCATAGTTCTTATACTAGAGGCTTTTTTCAAAGTGGCTTTTGAAGTTTTTTATTTAAAAGGAGAAAACAAATTACCTCAATTTGACAATGATTTTTCGAGTTCAGGAAACGGAGAGAGGAAGTCCAAGATTAAAAAAAAATGGCGGAGGGGATTTAATACGTTAATTGCATCAGTGTTAAATCTTTTGTTTTTTTAATTTCATGTAGCGGTTAACTTTTATGTTCTAAGGTTGGAGAATATAGACACCACTGGCGTACAGATGGGGGGGGGGGTGGGGTGCGCTTGACCCCCAAACGAAATTTGATCAAGGTACAGAGAGGCTGAATGCAGATTTTGTAAAATGTTATTTTTTTCGTAATCATATTCCTCATAATTATTTGTAACTATTCTACAGTCAAATAAAACAACCGTTTACAAAGCGCAGTCCCTGATATCATGATATCAACCATGACAAATTGAAAATGTTAACAATAAAAATATTATTTTTATGCATTTTCCTTTGATAACACAAAGGTAATAGCTATTTTTTTATGCATTTGGAAATTTGATTTTATTAAATTAATTTTATTTTTTTCTGCAATATTCAGAATGAAAATGAAAATGATTACAAATGGATAAAATTTATCATCAAAAATAATCTGAAAACAGAAATATACAACAAACATGCTAGTATGAGCAACTAACAACAAACGTCATAATAAATTATGATTTACAAGAATACTGTCGAAAAGAGAGAACTCTTCGCGTTGGAAAATGCAGAGGTTTCTGTTATTAGTTTAAATGGGCAACCCTAATAAATTGGTGTGTGTCAGGAAATTTGTCGGGATTTATGAATAGTAAGATGCAAATCATTACATTATTGAAGAGTAATAAATAATTGCAAAAAGGGGCAATTAGACTTTAAAGTAATGCATGATTGAATAAGTAAGTGCATGTGGGTGCGCGTGGGTGCAATGCGGGTGCTTCACACTACCAACAATTTATCCCCTTTCGAATCAGTGTATTTCCCATAATTAGTTGTAACCGTGACTTCGTTATAGTTACACAGTTCAACACTAGAAGAAGGGTTCACTGTCCGCAATATCTGTGTAAATTAACTGTTAGAATTACAAGGTTATTTTGCCCCTGTATACAATATAACACAAACCAGCAAAACTACTTCATCTCTTCGCATCACTGTATCCTAATAGATTTTCATGGTCATTTTCATCACTCTTTTCTGAAATGCTATTTTCGGTCAAGTAATTTGCCTTTAAATTCGTCATTTGGCAGCAAGTTTCAATGTTCAATTCAGAAGGTCAATCGATTGTCATTATAACGTCCCGGATAGCGAACAACCGACAGACGTTAAATACAAATTCAATAAATTTCCATCCCAATTAGTCCCATACGTAGTAATGCTCTGTCTGTGTGTTTAGCTGTATGTTTGTGTGTTATCATATTTGTTTTTTCGTCACGTGTATATACAGTATATATATTTGAGCCTGCTTGTGGGTCTGCATAAATGTGTGTGATTATTCACGTAAAATTTAAAAGTGTGTTTAGAAAGTGAATTGAAATTGTAATTGACGAAACAGCGTTAAACAGATCGGAAATGTTGTGAAACTGGTTGACATAAGACGAAGTTGGACTAAGTGTTCGCATCACCGTGGCATCTAAAGACTAATTGGAATTGATAATTTTCATTTTTGTCTGAAAACTGTTTGATAATGAACGGAAAAACATACTAGTACATGTATACTAATGTGTCGACAAAACGAAGAAAGAGGCCGCAAAGTCGTGGGTTTTGCGTTATAATGCATGTGAGAGCTCCTGTTGCCAGCCCGAACAGTTGGCGACCGAAAGTATCGTCACGTGCGCAATGGCTACAAACGCGATTCCCAGAAACCAATTTCGTTTCATAACGCATAAGCACGTTTCTCGCTTGCTTTGTCGTCTTTCGTCGCGTTTGAACTCTTTTCATGAAACTCATTTCTGGTGTAAAACGCGTTTGAACGTGACATACTTTCGCGTCTGCCACTGTACGCATCGATAAGGACCTGTGCCAGTGGCGCCAAGTAAGACATACCAACGTTGGAAAATGGCCGTCATATACGTTTTTGGCCATTTATGGTACAATAAGGTTATTGAAAGCTGCAAAAAATGAATTCAGCAGCCTGTAATAACTGGACACCAAGATCATATAATTTGGATAAGTACATAGTTTCCTATAGGCAAATAGGCTCCAAAAGCTACTTGGGCGGCCATCTTGGAAAATGGCCGTCATGTACGTTTTTGGCCATTTACAGTACAATAATGCTATTCAAAGCTGCAAAAATGAATTCAGCAACCAGCAAAACATATAAATAGACGCCAAGATCATATAATTTGGATAAGTACATGCTTTTCTATAGGCTCCAAGAGGTATTTTGGCGGCCATCTTGGACAATGGCCATCATGTACGTTTTTAGCCATTTATGGTAAAATAAGGTTGTTGAAAGCTGAAAAAAATGAATCCAGCAACCTGTAAAATATACAACTAAACGCTAAGATCATATGATTTGGATGAGTACATGGTTTTCTACAGGAAAATAGGCCCCAAAAGCTCATTTTGGCGGCCATCTTGGAAAATGGCCGCCATCTTGGATTTTCAAATGGCACGTCGGATAGATTTGCTTAGTAGACCCTTAGAAACCCTCATGCCAAATTTGGTGCTTGTATCACAATTTGCACGATTTTTCCATTATCCGCCCTACTATAAAAGTTTTTTAAACGTTTATTGATGACGAAGACGTAGCGGACCTATTAAAAACGTTTTTGTGAACGTTTTGAAAACGTTTTGTGTTTGCTGGGTATTCCTCCCACACTCCTACCCAATTCGATTCAAATTGAAATGCCGTCTGCATGTATGTACCCAATCTGACCACAATCTGATTATCTTAAGTCAACATGATAATAAGCTCATATCTGACATGTACAAGGTCCTGGACCTTTAACATATGACCTTTCAACTCCAAAGTCTAATTGATTCATTGATGCCTTGCAGTTCATACTTGCCACAAGTTTCATTTTAAATCCGGATAGCAGTTTCAAGTTATGGAACACATGAGCTGAAATGAAATAAGCCTACTATACAAAATGCGTCTCGCCTCATTTCAGTCCAGGAATGTATGAAGTATAGACTGCAGTTTAGGGCGTGTGCGTGAGTGTAATCTTTTACGGTGAAATTGATACAGAGTATACACAAACATAGGGGGGTCTGGGAGGGGGTTCCTATCTGAGTGTGAGAAAATTTGACATTTTTACCCTTCGAAAAATGTGCATTTTCAACACAATTTTCGACGAAGGAATATGTAATATCTAGCATTTGCTGTTGTGGAAACTATGGCGATTGTTGATTGGTAACAAAATTGGGAGGGTCTGGGAGAACGTTCCCTCAATGTGACATTTTAGACGAAGAAATGTGTAATATTAGCATTTGCTGCAAGTTTTGATGATAAATGGGGTGGGTCTGCATGGGGCATGGAAGCGGGTTCCTCTCCCAGGGTGAGAAAATTTGATATTTCAAGTGGAAAGTTATTCTCCTGAATGATGATCCTTATATTCCCAACATATAGGCCTATACACGCATGCTCATGGGTAAAGAATGCACGGGGACTACAGGAACCTGATTTTGCTCCTGGGGAATGGCCGATAACGAGTACAGTGCCCACTTTGCCAACTCATTTGCAATTTTCTTTCACCAAGACAGTGGCATTCTGTAGTGTGACTTTTGCCGAATGATCAGTACCAAATAATTTACAAATTTGATCTTGCCAACCGTTTTACAATATTGCCGACCGCCTCTCTTCAGGATTTTGCCAACTCATGAACGCTTTTAAGGCTATTAACACTCAGAATGTTGACATCGACGGGTAGCTGATCAGTTGCATAACTTTTCTCTCTCCCTTCTTCTCCCCTTTTTCCCTTTTTTGTTTGTTTCCTTTCCTTGCATGATCATAACATTTCTGGTTTGTTTCTGTCTCTTTCTTTCTTCCTTCCTTCACTCTTTTCTTCTTTCTTCTTTTCGTTTTCCTCCCTTGAGTCCTTCATATGCCCAATTGGATGCATGAATTTACCAACTTAGGTGCCTAAATTTGCCGACTACAAACATGAATGAGGTGTCCCCCCCCCCCCCACCACACACACACACCTCTTAGTTTGCAGGCACAAACCCGTGTCCGTCCTGCTACGCAAATCAGGGTCTGAGCAATCTGTGCTGCAGACTATAGTACTTCCATTGGCCCTGTGTTATAGCTGCTCCGGACTGGCACAAGCTCTGATTAGCCTTGGCTCAAGGCGATGTTGAGTTTAGTGCCAAAATAAAGTCCGTGCCTGCAGACCTCTAGTCCACTCTCTGGACTGTTTTGTATTCACTTACCGCGCACGTCGTATAACACTTGCCCTTACTGACCAGTACGCACGCATAATCTCGATTTTTATTTTTTTTCCCCCGCCGGACATGGCCGCACGCACGTTTCCGTTTTACACCCTTGCGAAGGCAATCTCAGCAATAATAGCTACAAAGCGACTAGTAGAGTCTACGTTTATTTACATTATCAGCTGGGCGCCCGATGCAAAAGTCCGCGCCACCGATATCCGCACAACATGTGC
>JZLH01S0332998.1:9616-23190 GCA_001188425.1 Eucidaris tribuloides | reverse complement strand
GGTTAACTCACCAATATTTGCCTGTACATAGAGCCAGTCATACCGTGACAGCAGACCATTAAATGTTTAGCCGGAAGACACCTTATGATTCACTGAATTTATTTATCTCTGTACAATATATAAAATCACATATACATGAAAACAATATAAACATAGCTTTACATATCATAATATATTATACATGTAATAATTTTATTTTAAAGGTAAATGACATGATTGGGGTAGTCCTCAACTTGGGCTGAAACTACTCTAGAATCAAGTAAACTATACAAGAATTCTCCTGTGAAAATCTTGTAGTCAAACGTTGACTCATTCTAAAATTACTAATGTCAATATCCCTCATGGCAGGCGAACCCGCTATGTGGTTCTCTTTGGGTCCTATTTTTATCGTGCCCCGATAAAATTAAAATACTAGTATGTTCATGCTTGATTCTCCTTAAGTAAACAATTTAGAGACAAATCCTCCCAGCTGGGAGATCCACTCCAGCTGGTGTACAGTTGGTATATATTTCAACTCATTTGGTTTTTGAGGCATTTTCAAGTGTTCCCAATCATGTCACTAACCTTTAATAGACATAATCATACAAAATATGATAAAGACGGCTATTGTAAAAAAATAATAGTATAGGAGCAAAATCAATAACACAAATGAGTATAAAAATGTACATCGTTACACAAAACATAATTGCACTGAAATTATATAATGTATTTCATTTTCAAGGATATATCGATATTATAAACTAGAACAGATTCGACTGCAGCGCAGCATAAAGATGGTTGCCTGCCGAGCAAGTCCGCACTCCCATCCAATTGATGTAAATTTGAAAAGCTCAGTTAACCAATGGTAGTCAATAGACCAATTAGATGAATAAGCATAAAGCCCCATGTGAGCCGCTTGACGCAAGTTACAGTAAAATCCAATAAGGCAGTTCTTAAATTATCAGTGATGCAAATGAACTCAATTCGGACATAGGCCTTGTGACCTTTGACCTCTGAACCGCTTCAAACTCGGCAAAAAATCGAAATGCAAGTAAAAATTGGTCAGCCTTAGTATTAGATAGCTTCCTGACCAAGTTACATCAAAATCGGAAAGTCATACTCAAGTTATCACAGTAATGAGCCTAAATCAAGACATATTAAAGGGCCCTGCCGGTGACGCTTGAACCTTTGACCTTTCAGCTCCAAAATACTAAATCATGTTATTGGTGCCTCATAATACATAACTTCAACCCCAAATATACATAAATCTGACAGGTCCGTACTCAAGTTTTATCAATGGTAAACGAGCGCCAAAATCAGACCATATTTTAAAAGCTTCGGTGACCTTTGGACGCTATTGGACAGCTTTTCAGCTCCAAAAATCTAATCAGTTTATTTGTGCCTTAAATAATACATACTCTCACCAAAAAGTACATCACAATCCGACCAAAGCGACGCCTCTCAGTTAATCGCTATTAAAACGAGGCCCAAATCAGGACATATTAAGGTCCGGTAGACCTAATTGAGCCTTATTGAACCTTTTGAACTCCAAAAATCTAATGCAAGATTCATTGTGCCTCATAATACATACATTCAGCGCCTACGTTACAATGAAAATTCAACATGGCGCGTTCTCAAAGTTATCGAGGCGGTAAGCGAGCCATATCAGACATATTATAGGCCGGGCGGTGAACTTTTGACCATATTGACCATTCTAGCCAAAAAATCTAATCAAGATTCATTGGTGCCTCATAATACTATACTTCACCCAAGTTACATCACAATCCGACGCATGCCGCTCTCAGTTATCGGCGGTAACGAGCACCAATCAGACATAATTTAAGGCCCCGGTGACCTTTGACCTTCGACCTTTAATCAGCCCCAAAAATCTAAATGCAGTTCATGTGGTGGTCCCCCGCCTCATAATAGCCATACTTCACTCCAAAGTTACATGACAAATCGCGACCAGACACGCTCTCAAGTATCGATTAACGAAATCCCAAATCAGACCAATATTTAAAAGATTGTGTCAGGGATGTGGCAAGTCCATTACTTCCTTCATCTATCGAAATAACCAAACGGTAAGTTTAAGTACTTACAAATGGTGTGTTGAAAGTTTGAGATCGCAACGTCCATGAATTTGTTGTTTTATGAGAAAAACTAATAAACGACATGTTAACGACAGAATGTTGTTCTTTCGTGAGATTTCAAATTTTCTCCAAAAAACTGTGAATCGGCGGATTATGTGTATCGTCGCAAGCGTCCTGTCATAGGACAGCAGAGCGGCACTGATTGGTTAAAACAGGGCTAACCTGACCGCACGAACCTTAATGGGCTAACGGCTGATCGAACAATTTTGGGGGACAGCGGCACGATGCACAGTTTGACGTCCAGGGCGGATTTTTTAAAATTGCTTCTGAGTAATTTGATAAAAGGAATGAAAGTTTAACACGTCGCCAGATTTTTCAGCCCAAAAAAACTCAATTATTTTAACCCAAGTCTCTATGAAGAAGATGTTTATTTATATCAAATCATCAGCATTGATATGAATTTCAGAGCCTGATTTCATTTATTAAGGGTTTTTTTGACCGGTGCAAATGAAATGACACAATCTTTAAGGCACCGGTGACAACTTTGATCTATTGAACCTTATCAACTCCAAAATCTAATCAGTTCAATTGTGGCATCATAGTATATACTTGGTCCTAGTTACATCAAAATCCGATCAGGGGTTCTCAAGTTATCACGGTAAATTGCCCAAATCAGACATATTTAAGGCCCGGTGACCTTTGACCTTTGACCTTTCAGCCCCAAAATCTAATCAGTTCATTGGTGCCTCATAATACATACTTCACCCAAGTTACATGACAATCCGACCAGCCGCTCTCATGTTATCGCGGTAACGAGCCCAAATCGGACATATTTACGGCCCGGTGACCTTTGACCTTTGAGCTCCAAAATCTAATCAGTTCATTGGTGGCTCATAGTACATACTTGGTCCTAGTTACATCAAAATCCGATCGGGGGTTCTCAATTTATCGCGGTAACGAGATCCGGTAACGGACGGACGAAGGAGGGACAGACGGACGGACAGACGAACGCACAGACGGACAACCCGAAAACATGATGCCTCCGGCAACTTCGTTGCGGAGGCATAAAAAGGTGGAATGTCACCATGGGTACTGAATGCTTTTGACAATGGCAGACTCACAACAAGGATGCAGAAGTTTATGTGCTGAGTGGGGTATGTGTAATGAATTACAATACTGGTTGGAGGAAGCAAATTTATAGTAACCATTACAAAATCCATAAACAATATAAACTAACCCTTTAAGTGCTTAATATTGAATCTCACCATGCTATGATATCTTATAAACATTAGGTTCAAAACATTAAATTCTCATTTTACTTCCTCGCAAGAAATGGGCCTTTCATACGGAACATGTGTGAATGACTTGTTGGATATCTATGCTTACAAAGAGATTAAGACGTGTTAAGGAATACCATTCATTGTAACTATTGTACTTGGAAATTTGTACCGATCGGAAAATGAAGCATGGAGACAAACTGTACCAGTCAGCTGACAAAGCCCATAAAGCATTACATGACAGATCAAAGAGAAATAAACGGCAATACAGAAACATTGTAAAAAATTTAAATAATGTCTACCTGTGTGAGCGTATGGCATAAGCAATTTAAAGTACTTCCACTTTTTTTCATTGTCCACATCTGCCCTAACACAAGAGTTAGTCTTTAACATATCATTCTAATTGAATATTCAATTACTTATTTGTTTAAACATACATAAACATAAACATAAATTTATATAGCGTAACTACTAGTGTTTAAAGAAGAAAGACATGTTTTCAGAAGACAAAGGACATGTTGTCAGGAGCTCATCATCCACCCCAAGATGTATTCATTGGCCAACAGAAATTAGATGTTGTCGAAGACTATACTTATCTAGGCAGTTCAATAAACAACCAAGGTGATATTGATACTTGCCAGTTAATCACTTGGCTTTTTGTTTGCTACGAAGTCCACTATATATTTGGTACGTAACGTTTTTCAGAATTTCAGCGGGACTTAAAGATTGTGTCAGCGATTTGCAAGTCAATTACTTCCTTTCATTATCGATACCAAACGGTAGTTTAGTACTTACAAATGGTGTGTTGAAAGTTTGAGATCCATACGTCATGACTTTCTTGTTTTATGAGAAAAACTAATAATGACATGTTACCAGAATGTTGTTCTTTCCGGGAGTTTGAATTTTGCTCAAATTGCGAATCGCGGTTATGTGTACCGTTGCAAGACCAGCGGAGCACACTGATTGGTTAAGCAGCTAAACTCCGCGTAAGCTTCAGCTAACGGCTGATCGGACAATTTTGGAACAGCCCGTGCACGTCGACGTCACTGTAAGTTTTGAAGTTTAATTGATTTGATTTTTAACCAAAACTGCAGTATTCTACCCAAAGGTTCTATGACAGGTGTTTATTGATACTAATCTTCACATTGGATATGATTTCAGCTGATTTCATTAATTTAGATGTTTTTTGACGTGCAAATCAATGACACAATCTTTAACTGACTGATGAAATCTAAACAGCTTCCAAAGCTGCTGCAGAGAAGCTACATGACCGTACAACAATCATCCAACACTCCAGTTCTGGTATCATGTGGAGATACCTATTATGCCCAGTTCTTACTGTGCAATGATGGAAAGGTTGTGGCGACAACTTGCAGTGGATTTGTCATGCTCTCCCGGGGGAGGGGCACTTAGTATAATTGTGTGATACCTATGTCCCACGGTTGAGACCCCCACTTTCAGCCCTAAATTTCAGTTCCAGAGCATCACAATTTCAGAAGACACAGAAAATTTTGGATTTTTTAAGTTCCAGAGACCCCCAAATTTACTGTTCCTCGTACCAATGCATCCCTAAAAGGCCATTCTAGACCACAATACTTTAGTTTTGCTACTGATTTTTTGATTGGCTACGCCAGAGCATTGCACTTTCAGCACCAGAGCTTCGCCACGGTGCAGTTCCGAAGCATAGTATTTTGAGGTCTTTTGAAGTCTTAGCTCCAGTTCCAGATACCCCCATTTTCGACTCCGGGGTGGCACATACGTATCACATTGTAAGTTGTAAGTTTTATACCCCATTTCACGTCTTCAATTTGATTAATATCTACAGTGTTGTATTTTTTCACATAGTGTATTTAATGTATTGATTCCAATCCTGCTCATGAAATATATATGGTAATGATTTATGCTTATGAAAGTATGTTTTTATCTTGTACATAAATTGTATATATTTTTTTTATCTTGATGAATGAAATAAAACCAATCAATCAATCAATTAAACATCCAGATTCTTCTGACCAGCTACATCTACATGTAGGTAGAACAATCTGGCCAGTGCTTCCAGCTGTTCTACAAGAGCATCCATAAGACGAACCCGCAGTGAAGAAAGTAGCTACAAGCTACAACTATGCAAGCCACTATGAATGGCTTCCTGACAAGGTATTCCTCGTGGAACAAACTGAAAAGGGGTGCTGCGTTGTTACTCCATTTCAGGGTCTATCTTCTAAGCAAGACGAAGGGAGAAGTACTTGACAATCTGAAGAAAAATAACCCCTCTCTCTCTCTCTCTCTCTGAATTGAAAGAAGCATTATAGAAATTATCAAGGGCATGCAAAGTCCCCCAAACCTAGTAGGAAATGGTGACAATAGAGCTATGATAAAACTCAACCCAGTCATAAAGGACCATCACGAAATGAAAGGTTACAGAATGCACCGCTACACTATGATACAAGACAGCCAATAATTCTGCTGTCTGATCACCATCTTGCAAGGTTGATAGCTAACCACCACCCCCAGGGGGGCCACTGTTATTACAAGGTGTAAACCATGCGCGTGTATGGACTTTCAAAATGGACCCTAAACAAGTAATTTTATGTCGATCTCAGAATACCCTAAACAAGTATTCAAGTTTGAAAAGATACCCTTTTAAAGTAAGCCTTCTGTATATCCCTTTTTCCTGATTTTGGCGATTTTCATACCCTTTTCACTGTACGTGCGTACATCGCACAACCCTTTTTACGCGTTTTTTCACACGCGCATGGTGTACACATTGTAATGACACCCAAAACCCCCCCCCCCGACCCCCACCCCAGGTCGGGCCACTACCACAGACTTGAAGGACATCGTGGAGGAGGTATGAGGTACAGTTTGAGGTACAGTTTGCTCTCAGCTTCGATATCTTGTGTTTCATGCCATATTCACAATACAAAAGCCATAATACGTACAAGCAGTTTCAAGCAGACACATAAAAAGACTTGAAGAGAAGGTGAAATCAGTGGAAACCCACAATCGAGGTAAAAAGAGGTTAAAGGACAATTCTTCTCTTTCTCATTACACATGTCAAATTGATGCTAAACGGAATTCAAAGCAGACAAAAATGACTGTGCAAGATCTCCTGACACCTGCAGGGAATGGATAAGATAGGTCAACAGAAAAACTGCAATGTAGGGGGAGGAGCAACTAGTAACCAACCTATCAAGACAGGGTGTGCTCATTTCACTTCAGAATATTGTAGTGGGATTTATATTCATCCCACTACTTAGGCTTGGGAACCCCTATTTCACAATGACATCATGGATTATTCCACTTGACCTCAACCGGAAGAAGACAGAGTTCCCCCCTTCCGATGATTCTCTTGAGTTCAATACAAGACAGCTTTTCAGAGTGCTCTTATTCTACTAAGATTCCAGAGCAATTATTGGACATATTTCCAGGTAAGTGTGAAACTCACCTTGTTTGGTTTTTCATGTAGTGAGGATCACTACATTTAGTGTAGTCGGCAACTTTTGGGCCAGATTTTGCACCCAAAAAGTTGGGGTGCCTCGGAAAGTTTGGAACGCTCCGATCCACGAGGCAAGTGGCGTCATCGCCCACTGCTAAACGGGCAGTTCGCAGCAGCATATTTTTTTCCTGCCCATGGCACCGCGTGACCGTAATCGAATGAGCGTACCTCCTGCCCCGCCTTTGACTCCGACGTCACAAATACTTCGCTTCCAAAGTCAATTACATTTGATGGGAAGGGAAATTGGCAGGCTTATTACGTTAAGTTTACGGCCTTTATAGATGAAAACGGGTGGATACATAAGCAACGGAAGTACCAGATGTGGTGGAGCGTGCAGGGGGTCGGGAGTGATTACTTTTCAACTTTGATGACCCGGGATCCATAGATGTCATATCTCGATCTGGTGCAGCAATTGGAGAGGCAATTCGGCACCCATGATCCACCTGAATTTGCACAAATGGACTTTGCACGTGCACACCAGATGCCAGATGCTTCCGGTGCCGGGTCACACAGGAACCATTCATTACTCGAAATATACGACCAACAAGGGTAGGAATTTGAGATGCTTGCCCAGAATGCAGGTCTGTGATTTCTGGTGAAATGCCTGAGTTTAGGGAGTGTAAAAGCAACTTGATCATCAGTTCCAAAGACATTCAATTAAATGTAGTGAATATTACTACATATGGACCAAATGAGATAATGGCCCGAAAGAGTTTTACTGACATGAGCTTCTCGGACCCCGGCAGTGAAGGAGAAGGATCCGACAACAGGTATGGGAGGCAATGCGGTCTGGATTTCTGGTGCATCCTTCGCTCCTTTGCAGGGGGGAGGAGCACATGTTCCAGGCCGAGTTTGAGGCCATCCTGTTTGCCCAGTACAGCTTGGCGGTGCACCAGGCCGAGTAGAGATGGGTGCGGTGCCTCCAATATTGTTTGCACCGGCTGACGTTAATCTCCCATGATTGGATCGTGGTGCACGTACATAGAAGTCCAGAGTGGAACGTCCCTGCGAGCAGATTGGAGGGATGGTCTTGCCCTGCCGTGTGGAATCCGGGGCTGGTGAGACTCCTCACAAGAGATCACCGATAAAAACATTGGGGTCTACCTTCTACACCCGTTCAAATTCTGTTAGGGTTGCCCTGATAAAGGAATCACACTTTATCACCAACAAGTTACATCTGTCTTCTCACTCACTTCTTTGAAGCATCTTGCAACAATGACCTCACAACTGGATTTACTAGACCTTGAAGTAAGAATGGATGCTCTCAAAAAAGTTGTAGTTCATGAACTTGAACAGTTTCGAAAAGAGAAAGGAGAGTTTCAAGAAGAAAAAAAGACTTGAAGAGAAGGTAAATTCAGAGGAAAGGAGTCCGGCTACCCCTCATCCTCGACCAAGTATTGCACAGTTGGTAACAGGTGCCGAGTTTTCATCGCCTCATATGAGCGGAGGATGGTCTCCCTTGGTACAGTCTCCAGTGGTCTCCAGTGAGTTTCAAGAAGAAATAAAAAGACTTGAAGAGAAGGTAAATTCGGTGGAAACCCACAATCCTTAAAAAGAGGATAATTCTCCTCAGTACACGTCAAATTCTTCAAGCATTTTGCCATAATGACCTCACAACTGGATTTACTAGATCTTGAAGTGAGAATGGATGCTCTCGAACAAGTTGTAGTTCAAGAACTTGAACAGTTTCATAAAAAGAAGGAATAATTTCACACAGACATGAAAAGACTTGAAGAGAAGGTGAAATCTCCCTTCCACCACGTTCTTCCACCGCGGAATTGGGTCCTGTCCGGGAGGCCTGCTCATGCTATCTCGCCCAGTGCCTGGTAGGATCTCCATCCTTGATAGCACTCTGCCAGTATGTGGATGCACATCACACAGGAGAGATTGGAGAGTTGCCCCAGCAGGGAAGGTTGGGAGTGCCCACCTGTGATAACCCTTCGCCCTTTGAATTGTGTTGCAGGTCTGATGCATTGGAGAAGTTTAGCCTTCCTGTTCAGCCAACTGACCACGGAGCAGCAGCAGCATTTTGTAGATCTTGGACGGGAGAACCGTGTTCCAAGGACACCCATAACCCAACCACAGGCTCCACCCACGGCCACGCATCCGGAGTCGCCTATGGAAGTCGACCCGGAGACCAGGGAGCAGTCAGCAGGAGAAATTGGAGGGGAGTTCCTCGTTCCCCAGGCACAAGGAAATCTGCTGGTGCTGCATTGCCACTGAGTAAGCGCATGTGGGGTGACATTATGGCCGCAGTCTTGGTGGCAGCAATCGAGTCAGCCACGCAGAGTGCATTTCGTGATCAAATGGGGGCGATTGACCACTGTGGGTCAGCTAAGGCCAAATCTGTGATGCAAACCCACAAGTGGGAGATTGATGCCTTGGAGCAATACAGCAGACGAGACAATGTGAAGATTTTTGGAATACCAGAACCAGCTCAACCTGGCCACGAGGTCGAGGATACTAACAAGACCACCATTGATCTTGGGAAATCCATCAGTGTGGACATATACCCAAGAGACATCAGTGTTAGTCATCATGTGAGAGGCGGAGGACGTGGTCCCCGGCCTGTTATCGCGAAGCTTGTCCGCGGCAACATCAAGATGGGTCTGATGCACAACAAGAGCAAGTTGAAGGGAGCTGAGCTGTACCTGATCAAAAGATTTATATCAACAATGATCTCACCCTGCTACGAGGGAAACTTCTGCAGGAAATCAAAAAGGACCCCAATGTCGAGTAGTCATATAAACTTTAGATGGGAGGTAGAGGCCCAAGTTTGCCCACATAGTATCACTGCAGAATTAAGACAAAGTTTGTGTATGTCATCACAGCGCTAAAGACGGAGGACAGGCAACATTATCATTTTTTAAACAATTGGCTGTCATCATTAAAGAAAAGCTCACAACCAACAACAAGAAAGACGGCCTTGTGGATATTAGAATGCCCACGGCACGAGAAGCATTTGAGCCTCTGAAATCCTGCATCTCCTCAGTTAAAACCACAGGAAGATGCTATCAAGGACTTTTCAGATTTACATTTGTTATCAGGGGACGAATGGTACTACTGAGATTTGAATCAAAACAGAGACTTTTCATTCATTATCGCAGGAAGTGTTTAATTTCACGCAATTAGGAGGCAACCTCTCACTGAATTTACTATGCCTCAATCATTACATTTCTTATGGATCGGATGCTGAGGCTTGGTGCCAGCTGGGCTGGTGAGGCAGCATTCTCAACTATGGATGGTGCCGCAAAATTCACTCATCGTGGGTTTGTAGTTGTTTTTCGTTTGTTAAAGATAGGGGCAATTATTCAGATCTCCAGCAATTCCTTACCAAACGTTCATTGCAATAGGTGATTGCGATTTCATTTCAATTACATAACACTTGTACAAGTATTCAGAGGGCTAGCACATACCTGCCAACCCTGAAAGCCAAGAAATAGGAACAATTATTTAAAAAAATGAAAAAAAATAGGAACATTCCTGAACTTCCTATACATTACTACAGACAAATTTGAACAAAAGTAGGGACAAAGTGGTTAAAATTGGTCTTTTCTTTTCCAAAAAATAGGAATATTCCTATTTAATAGGAACAGTTGGCAGGTATGTTAGCATATTCCAGGTGTTCAGGCAGTGAGTCACACAAAGGAAATTTAAAGTTGTTAGATTCCAATGTGTGGAATCCACGATGTCTGCTATAAAAGATTGTGTTCGTAATGAGAATTCATCTTTTTCAAGGGGGACTGGCAGTGTGAAATGTCTAAGAACGAGGTACAATCCAGCAGAGAGGAGAGCATAAAGGTCCAGCTCACGTCTCGGGCTGCAGAGATCCAGCATCTGTCAGATATGGTGACTTGCCTAGCAGAGTCTTCCAACCGGGGCCAGCATCATGGCCACAGGTCAAACACCGGACATCCCACTTCCTCCCCTGGTCGGGACTTTGAGGATGAAGTAAACAATCCCCTTAGCATTATTGCTGGCAGTGATTTTCTCATTGGCCAGTCGGAGGTGCCTGCAGGTCAGCAGTATGACCCGCTGGCGAGTCTCTTGTTTCCAACCCCGAAGTAGGAGTTGATGTTTAGGAGGCGGATGCGGATGCAATTTACGAGGAGGAGAGAAGCCGCTGCTATTCACGGTAAAATTTCTGAAATTGAAACTTCCCTTACAACTACTAGCGACTTGGCCTTGAGAAACTTAAAGCAGAGTGAAAATCTGAAATTACTGTCATTGATAAGAAATGCTTCTTGTGGAATTACACCATCATAAGAATAACCTACTATTCTATGGAGGTAATTATGAATAAGATGAAGACATTTACTCTACACTGCAGCAAGTGTTTGTCAACATCGGCAAGGTTGCTTCATGAAAAGGACCTCGTGTTGCAAAAGGTTGCCTACCTTGTCAAACCTTTCAGGTGCAGGCGAGTCACAGCTGGCTTGCATCTGTGAAAACCTCGGTGCCGATATACCACTATCAATTAAGCAAAAAATATGGAGTGGTGAATATGTTGAACTAGGCTTGCTCCTGCGTAAAGGCAGCGTGCAGGCGTCGGAGCCGATGTTTAGTTTACCCCCATCGTCAGGTGCGGGTACTTCTTTTCAATTAAGACCACAAACAAAACCACCTCAAATTTATAATATCGAGCAATGGACGTCGGCTTTTCTTGTTTTCGCTTCAATCTGTCTCTAGCGTCACCCCCACAGCGGCCTCGAACTTCGTAAGTGTGGCAGATCCTCCAGCCATCAACCACAACAACGTGGAAACGCACTTGCAGGATACAGGTATCAAAGTCATTCAACCCACCTGCTGCAAGCCACATGGGAGGCGTCTGAATATTACGGAATACATTAGGGAAGCAGTTAGTAAATGAAGAAGTCATGCCAACCGTCATCACTGGAGTAGAGTCAATATTGAACTCAAGACCGTTGACAAAGCTCAGCTAAGACCCAAGGGACGATGTGCCACTCACACCAAATCATCTCATACTGATGAAAAAAAGCCTAAATTTCCCACCAGGCATATTCAACAAACGAGATGCGTATGGGAGGTGACAATGGAAACAAATTCAGTACTTGGCCTTTCTCTTTTGAAAAAGGTGGCAGAAGGACTATATCTCACTCCTTCAGGATAGGCAATGGTGGGTAAAACCATAACGCAACCTACCGAAGGATGATTTAGTGTTCTGTTAGTAGCTGATGATAACATACCTTGTGGGCAGTGGCCACTCGGTAGGGTAGGGATGGGAAAGTAAGGCAAGCCTAAGTCAGAATTGGTCACAGGTACTTTAGAAGGCTGATAGTGAAGCCTAATAAACCACCAATCCACAATATATGATTTGGCTGTCTTCCTTGTGTCTGTGTACTGAGAAATAATACTTTGATGGAATACCTTTGAATATCAGAAAAAAAGAATGATTAGTTTCATGTTGAAAGTTTACTCTCACACCCTACTCCATCATATAAATGTTGTGTGAACTGTCAAAAAGTATGTTTGATCTTTGTATACTAGTATGTGCTTTTTATGCGAATAAAGATGAAATTGAAATAACAAGCTTTATGATTCACGAAGAAATTAATCAGCCAATCAAAGGAAAAGACACTGTAGAAAACCTTCCATGTACAAAAAAAAAACTAAGTAATTCCAGTAGCTTTGAAAGAAATCATTAAAGAGCTGAAAACAGACCTATAAAACCAGTGAAGGTGTCAGAGAAGTGATGAGAAAACATGTAAAGACTACAACCATATCTTCTTACTGTGTCTCTGTGGTGCTCCTGCCACAGTTTACCTCCAGATTAGCTTTCCCACTGAAGCAAATCTTTACGGTCTTTGTCCATCCTGTCATTCTCAAGCAATGGACCACGTAGTAGAGGAAAGATGTCCAGCTTCTGTAAGACTAACACTGATGTGAGAAAAAGGTTAACTTTATCAATCAAACTGTTCTTTTTTGGGGGGGGGGGGAATAGGGGGCACTTTTTCAGACATGTTTTATGCCACAAATGTATCAGTATATATTTTTTTTTTAGAAAGAGGGGATAATTTTCAGACATGTCTTATGCCAGAAATTAATCAGTCTAGGCTTTCAATGTGTTTGGACAAAATGGTACTTTTTCTGTCTAACATAATGTTCATTTCTCAACTCTTGATTTTTTCAATAGGAAAAGGGGTACCTTTTATGTCACATCTTATGTCATTAACACTATTCATAAGTGAACTTTGGTCTCAAAAATTAGGCCATTAAGGGTCCACTTTTGCAAAGCTTTGATGAGCATGGGTTACCAAGTTAGTTGTATGAGTGAGTCTTCCCTGAGCTGTTACACACTTTTGATGTTCTGCATTAGAATACAGGCTCATACTTGGTCCTTAACTCTTTATGTGCTTTGTGAGCCGACTGACATGTTTGTCAGCATGCTTCACTCATCGATCAGCAAAAACCTCCAAGTACTATAGTTACTATAAACGACATTACATGATCCCGCTTAATCTGTTCTGGAGTATAATGTCACACCCAGCAAGTCACTCACACAGTCTGCATCAAATGGCCAGGTAATCTGAACAAAGCAGTTTTTAACTTAATGTATATAAAATACCATGACATGACAAGATTTGTTGCAGTTAGTATAAACTCTAAACATGCCAGAGGATTTAAACCTCTATGGACTTCATGTGTATTACTTGGTGCAGATCTGCAACTTTGGCATGTTAAAGCACAAGTTTAGTTTTGGCGATTTTTTTT
>JZLH01S0332975.1:42518-54862 GCA_001188425.1 Eucidaris tribuloides | reverse complement strand
AATGCACAATGAATAATTTGACTTAATACTTCAAACTGATAAGTATGTTTTTTTTGTTGTTGTTGAGATTTTTAGGAATAAATTAATTAGTATTATGCATGATATAAGTCCCAACTGAAAATGTACTTCTGTGGAATGGCATGAATTTGAGGGCTACGTGTAGATCTTTGGAAGCCTCACATGTAAGTAAGTCCTATCAGATAAAGAAAACAGAAACAAGGTCTGTATATTGCAAAATTCAGGAGAGGTAGCATTTCTCTCAAGAATTTTGAGTAAATTTGTATACACTGTACATTACCGTGTTTGATGAATTATGTGTAGAAAATTGAAAGCTCCCATCAAGCCCTGCCAGATAAACCAAGCAAATAAAATCTGCTGTGAAATTGGCAGTAGCATTTTAACTATTTTTAAAGAAAATTGCAAAAATTTGCATGATTAAGAAAGTCCTTATTTAGCATTATTCAGAGCAATTAGAATGATTATTGGCCTAGAAATGACAGAGAAGAAGCAAATTTTAACATTTTGATTTAACACGGACACACACAGTCACACTCACACACACACACACACACACACACACACACACACACACACACACACACACACACACACACACGACATACGTACGGACCCCGTTTCTTAGTCACCTTGCAAATTTCATTCGGCAGAGACCAAAATGTCTTTATAATAATTGTAGTGCCTCTCGATGATTCTTTTATGTCAGTGATTTTATGTTTGTTTGTGCAGTAGAGATAGCATCCAGTGTTAAAACGACTGTTGTACCTCAATAATATGTACGTTACATCTAAAAGGAAATCCAGCTTGCTAGCTTAATTTGATACACAAAACTTAAGTTTCCCAATGTCATTTATGGCCTTGTTTGAAAGTGAAAATATAAAAGTATGAAAGATGTTGGTAAAATAGTTCAAAGTAAAAAAAAATTAAACTATGTTGGGATTGACTTCCATTTTAAGGTTGATTGCAATTATGTGTGCTTGTTAGTTCTGGAATATAATCAAACACAAACTACTGTTGTTGAAGTCTGCAGTAAAAATAAATTTAATAACGTGTCCATTGTCTAATTTATTCAAATACTGTGCAGGTATAGGATGAACAAGGAAACCGTCATTTTTCTCATCAATGAAGTGAAAGACGACCTTGAAAGACCTACCAATCGAGCTGGGGCAATACCTGCTTTCATCCAAGTTTTAACCACACTGAGATTTTTTGCCACAGGTAAGTTGATAATTTGAGGGGGTCTGTGCAAAATAGTGTTAACCCACACTTCGCATTATCTAGATTTATTTCTAATTTCTTGAATATGCTATTAAAATTTTAAAACAAAACTCAATATATTTAAGAAGATCAAATAAGGTGGGCATTGCACTAATCCTAATGTACTTTCAAAAGCAATTATCTCAAGAAATGTGTGGATTTACACCATTTGTCACTTACACCCTAAATTAATTGGTCATAAGACAAGTGACATTGATAGAAATAACAATAAGGGGATACTTCAATGGTGGATCAGTAACCTTGGATTACCTAAAATTGACCTCACTAATCAAGGAAAAAAAATAGTAACAATAACAGAATTGAATGACATATGAGTCCAGCAATATTAGTTGGTTTTATTTGACTGTATGACACGAACAGAAATTACAAAAGTAATGAAGAAATCAGTCTGTATGTAATTTATTTTTTTTATAAAACTATCTGACTTTTTCATTGCTCAACATATTACTTATTCAAGAAATTTTCAATGTGCTATACATGTACTCTACCAGGCTTAGGTGGAAGTAATTGTTCAATTGGAAAGATGGTAACACAAGTAATTAAGCATTACAAGCAATATTAATTAAATTAATTTGGTATGATGAGACACAAGGAAATCACACAATGAACAAAATATTAATACTACATTGGATTTTTATTATTTATTTGATTTTAATTTTTGAGAAAGTATATGTTTGTTTCAATGTTAGAAATATTTTTTTAAAGAAATTCTCATACTGTAAATAACAAACTGAGATAGAAGTTTAAATCATTCAGTTGGAAATGTGGTGAACAAGTACATGTATAATTTAACAAAATGAGTATAAATGCCACCAAAGACTGTACAATGATGGGGTATTTTTAATTATAATAGATATATGACATTGATTTTTTTTTTGAAATTACAAACTTACAGTAAAGTGTTCATTGAAACGAATGTTTTGGAATATAATATGTAAATTTCAGTAATTTAAATTCCACATTTAAAATATTCTGTTAACTGTCATAATTTACTTTAAAGATTGTGTCATTGATTTGCACGTAAAAAAAAAACATATAAATGAATGAAATCAGCTGAAATCATATCCAATGTGAAGATTAATATAAATTAACACCTCTCACAGAGAGTAAAATATTGAGTTTTGGTGAAAATCTGGACGGTTAATTTTCATCCTTTTTCAAATGACTCTGACGTCTTTTCAAAAAAAATCTGTGACGTCGACGTGCACTGGCTATTCCAAAATTGTCCGATCAGGCGTTAGTCGAAGGTCGTGCGGAGTTTAGCCGTTTAACCAATCAGTCCGCTCCGCTGGTCTTGCGACGGTACACATAATCGCGATTCGCAATTTGAGCAAATTTTAAACTCACGGAAAGAACAACATTCTGGTAACATGTCGTTATTGGTTTTTCTCATAAAACAACAAATTCATGACGTATGGATCTCCAACTTTCAACACATCATTTGTAAGTACTAAACTACCGTTTGGTATTGATGAAAGGAAGTAAGGGACTTGCACATCCCTGACACAATCTTTAAAAAAGTTTAAGATAACAATTATATACAATCGAACTTAAAATCTAATTTCAAATTTTCATAACTTATCCAAACGCAATATGTTCACTTTTTTGGCAAATTCATGTAATAAAATATGGAATTATTTGTAGGTATCTGAATTTTATATAATAAATCCAATTCCATGAATTTGTTTAACAAATACTTCTTACAGATTCCAAATCTCATACTTCATATGGTCTTAAACCATTTGCAAACAACCAAAAATGGTTTTGATTTAAACAGTAGTTGTTTTCCTGTACGTATAACATAATGCAAATAATCTTCATTTAATCCTCCTCTGCATGTTATGAATTTGCATTAAACTACTTCAAATAAGTAGCAAAATTCTTACTAAATTGAAAATAAATCGACAAATTCCATAGAAAAAATGTGTTAACACTAATGGCAAAGGTTACACATTGAATGTACACATTTTTTTCATATACATGTTTATGATTTTTATCAATTTCTTTGTAGGAGCCTTCCAACTCATCCATGGGGATGAAGCAACCTTGTCTCAACCAACGCTTTCTCGGATCATCTCATCAGTGTCAACACGTTTTGCCAGACGGAGAAATCAATACATCAGATTTCCCCGAAGGAGATAAGATGTTCAACATACCCAGGAAGAGTTCTTTGCGTACAGTTCCTGGGGTTATTGGAGCAATTGACTGTATCCACATTCCTATCTGTAGCCCAGGTGGACCAAATGCACTATTTTCCTTAATAGGAAAAATGTGTATTCCGTGAATGTTCAGGTATTCATTATTAGAAATGAAATATTATGAATATGCATACAAAAGTTAAAGCCCAAGTCTAGTTTGGGGGATTTTTTTTGTTATTTGAAAGCTTTATGCCCGAAGGTCATATCACACCAATAACAGATTCTGAATATCTTTTGTTTTGTCATAATTAAGTAATGAAAAATCTCGGGGGGGGATTACCTTTGGGCATGAATTTTTCAAATAAAAAAAATCAACAAAACTAAACTGGGGGTTTAAACATAAATTGATAAAGTTTGATATTCAGCACTAAGCTGATCCCCCCCCTTTAACCCTAAACCTACCGGGGGGGGGGGCATAATGACCCCCCCCCCGACAAATTTTGCGATTACGCTGCCGCGCGAAATGTTTTGACCGCGCCGTTCACTGGCTTTTTACTTTCAAGTCTCGTGCATCATTTAAGACCATTTTCGAAAAAAAAATCGGACGTACCGTCACGACGCTGCGCGACTTTTCGTACATGCATGCAACTCCAAAATCGCTCAAAAACGTGATTTTGTGTACAAAATCAAGGCAAATTGTGTTTTCAGCCAAAAATCATAAATGTATGATTATTTTTACTTTTACTGGCTAAAATGGATTAATTTTATGCTGTTTATGATCGCAAAAGTGTCCCCGACAAAGTTCATCGAAAAAATAATAAAAAACAAAAGGTCAAAAAAAACAAAAAAAATACATAAGAAATTCACAAAACAATACAATACATAGGAAATTAATTCTGATTCGGCAATTTTTTTTGTAGATAATTGTTAGAAATGTCAAAATGAATATTTTCACCAAAAATTAGCATTCTGCTAGCTATTGTAAGTGAGATATAGGCAAAAACATAATTTCATACACTTATTTGCATAATTAATTGCTTAAAAATACAAAAAACTTCAATTTTTGGAAAATTTTACTATACAGGCTTGTAGTTTACATCCGGCTCTATGCGCGTGCAAATTTTTGCGGCGATCGCGCGATCTGCGGCCGAGATCTCGTGGGGGGGGGGCGATAATGCCCTACCCCCCCCCCCCCGACTGATAAGTAGACCAGAAATAGCCCGGTCGTTTTAGGATTAAAAAACAAAACAGAACACACACATATGAAGTTACTGTTGCAGTGTTAGCTAATCATTATGAAAATATAAGTAAACCTTGTTGAAATGAACACTGATACAGTGGGGACATGCACAATAACGGGACAATATTTTGTCAAATATTTCGTTACATTAAATCCCTACGCTTCTCATATGTGCACAGGTATCAACTTTGCTCATAGACATTTTTGTAAATTATGAAGAAGTCATTTCAGTTTGATATGTCTTCAAAGCCATGAAAATTTTACTGAAGAAGTAGTAACCTTTTACATTATTTGTAAGCCAATATAAAAATGCATTAACTTTTGAGTGTTTTCATTATGTACTTTCATTGCAAGTGATCAGTTATTGCATGTTAAATATGCTGATTCCAAGTTCCTTAAGACACCCCCCTTAACATTTAATTAGTTCTTACAAATATCTGAAGAGAGTATGAAAAAGTGATTACAAATAATTGAAAATGGGCATTAAAATGTAAAGTACGAGATATCTATCATCCAATTGTTAGTTTATATGATTCACAATGGCATTATCAGAAAATTACAAAAAAATATGTTATCAGAACTGTAGAAATGTAAAACAATCTTTTAAATATTGTGTTAATAACCAGATGTGAGGTTTCTTTCTTTTCAGCGTATATGTTAGTACTGAACCTTTGATTTAAAATATACTGCTAACCACTGTGAAGCCCCTTTTCTTAAAAAAAAATTACAGTTTTTGAGTATTAAATGAAATATTTGCAATCATTTTCAAAAGTACCTTTTACTTACAATATTTCTTGTAAATTGGAAATATAAGAGAGGTTTGTAATTTCTTTTGTTTTCATGCAGGCAGTATGTGATAACAACGGGCGATTTAATGACTTCGTAGCCCGATGGCCAGGTAGCGCACATGACTCGCGTATTTTCAACGAGAGCTCACTGAAGCGCCATCTTGAGCATGACGCCGATGGAACGCAGTGGCTTTTGGGAGATAATGGGTTAGTGTATTCACTGTGATTTTTTTTTTTACATAAAGGCAGAATACAGTCTGGAAGTATAATATCAACAGCCGAGGGGGCAGGAAGTCCATGTGAATTGTATGTCTAATTCATTTGAAGGAATCTTTTCTTTCAAATGATTTAGATGATTCTTCAAATTCTGGTAAAATGCAGACATCCACGTTCATAGTGATGAACGTGGAATATCTTTTTTAATTAAAAAAGCCACAAAAAATATATGTGTATTCACACTTACAAACAATATTTATCACTTTTCAATTTAAATTAGAAAATGTGTTAATACTTGAATTAACAAGAAACAAGAATATAAAAGTTTGGGAAATCATTCTGATGTTGGTAAGTTATACATGGATAAACATTGGTCATCAAGCCTGAATTATGCATGTGGAATGTTGTATGGTATGGTCGTAGTATAGGACAGGAGTTTGTGGGAAGAAGTGGACAGAAGTTGACAAGGTGAAACCATGTACTGGTTTAGTTTACTTTATTAAAGCACCCAGTAATCATTTTAAAGAATATTATTTACAAAGTTACCTTTATGTAATTCATCAAAAACACTTCGAGCATTGGGGATTATGTATCTCAAATTTTTAAACTGCGGTCATTGTTAAATTTTGCATTGAAATTAATCTATTTTCAAATTCACTCTTTACAGCTATGCGTGTCTTCCATACCTGATGACACCTTTCAAGCAGCCTCAAGGGAGAGCGCAGGACAGGTTCAACAACGCAAATAAGGGAGGAAGATGCGTTATTGAACGTGCATTTGGTCGCTGGAAACGGCGTTTTCCCCGTCTGGATTATCTACGTTTAAAGCTAGACACCACCTTTGCCGTCATTGTCGCGTGTGCAGTTTTATTCAACATCTCTATTGATAGGCGGGATCCACACTTTCCAGGTCCAAACCCACAAGATGTTGGCAATGCTCAGCTACCGCCAGGTGTAAATGATGCAGTATCAGGAAGGATTCGCCGACAACAGTCGGTGGAGGATCATTTCTCATAGAAAAGCCTGTTAATAAGTACCTGCACACTTATTGGCCTCTATGTAGAGTGTATGTAAGATTTTTAATGGTTCTTTCCTTGTCAGGACTGTCTCTGATTAAAGTTTAAACAGTTATAACGTGTCGGATGTACGTCATGACTTCATTCAGATAGTTTAAGGTTAGAGCAGGAGTTAGATTTATTACTGCCCTCAATAGAGTAATTAAAGTTAGAAAACACATTTCCTTCCATCATGGCCTTTGCTGTTTTTGTTAAACATTACTGTGGACATGTTGGAGCCAGACCAGGTATCGTGGAACTAAGAAATCAATACATACAATTTCCCCGACGGACGGAGGATCTACAGTGTGTCTCTAAAAAAAGTAAACCCAACTTCAACGGCAAATTTTCAGAAAACTATAAAATATTTACACATTATTTTGTTATGGTTAGATAGTCCAATAAGTCCTCTGTCCAATGATACCACGTAGGTTATGTAACTCTCATGCATGACTGAGCATGATTCAACTTAGTGAATGGGTGTGAAATCATCACTGTGGCAAGTTATTTCTTGCTATTGTCATGCATTCAGGGCATATTTGAAGTTAAATTTTTGTCACATGTTAGGCGTATGATTACATAACAACTTCAGCAAAGGTTGTTCCTAACACAGGCACACTTCACATGCTTTCCAAACATGGAACAGTTGACAATTGAGCAGAGAGTATCCCTGGTAAATCGATACCAGGAAACAAGAAGTTTCGTGGAAGTTCAAGAGGCTTTTCGGGTGCAGTTCCCCGAGAGGCAGCCTCCAACAAAAAGAGCCATCTGGTACAATGTGAGAAAGTATGCTGATCACGGAACCAGTTTGAACAGGAATAAAGGACACTCTGGCCACAGACGAACTGGGAGGTCTGCTGAAATTATCCAAGTGGTAAGAGAGGCCATCCAAGCCAACCCACGCATAAGCACCAGGAGAAATGATACTGGAATACCACGCGCAACTTTTAACAGAATAGCAAGACTGGATTTGCATCTCCATCCATATCATGTTCATGTTCAGCACCAACTTCTATTCAATTCTAACTTGCCACAGTGATGATTTCACACCCATTCACTAAGTTGAATCATGCTCAGTCATGCATGAGAGTTACATAACCTACGTGGTATCATTGGACAGAGGACTTATTGGACTATCTAACCAATAAAAAATAATGTGTAAATATTTTATAGTTTTCTGAAAATTTGCCGTTGAAGTTGGGTTTACTTTTTTAGAGACACCCTGTATATCAGTTGTTTTGGACATGAGTTCAGAGTTTATCGTGACCTTGGCTCGACACACACACACTTGTGGATTTATATGAGAGTTTTTTTGTGTGTGGATAGTTACCTGCTTATTAGATCATACCTGAGAAAGCCTTTACACTCTGTGGATTAATACTGGGATCATACTGTATCATTATTTGCGGCAATCGAGAATAACTTGTGAGACGTGTGAAGTTATGCTGAACATTGTTTTCATCTGGGATCTCTGCTACACTTTGCTATACTCTGCAATTGGGACATTATCTTCATATCAGTTGAATATCTGTCATTCAGCTGTGCAACATTCGGATAAATATTAGTGGAAGATCTGGACCAGCGTATGTCATCGTCGTGTGGATTATTTGCTTCATTCCGGAATAAGGATTCATAGGACATTTTCATTGAAGGAATCTGGCCGTCTGATCTGACTGTCATCCAGCGTTGTGAGTAACCTAATTTAATTCAATTTGTGTAAAATAAATTGTAGATACAATTTAAAGTTTGTTTGTATTTGTTTTCAAGATTGTGTTATTGATTTGCACGTCAAAAACATCTATATGAATCAAATCAGCTGAAATCATATCCAATGTGAAGATTATTATAAATAAATACCTCTCATAGAGACTTGGGGTAAAATATTGAGTTTTGGTTAAAAACTGGACGGTTAAACTTCATCCTTTTTCCATTTGCTCAGGAGCAAATTTTAAAAAATCCGCAACGTCAAATGTGCACGTGCCGTTCCAAAATGGTCCGATCAGCCGTTAGCCAAAGGTCGCGCAGGGGATAGCCGATTGACCAATCAGAGCGCTCTGCTCATCTTGCTACGGTGCACAGTAACCGCGATTCGCATTTTGAGCAAAATTGAAACTCACAGAAAGAACAACATTCTGGTAACATGTCGTTATTAGTTTTTCTCATAAAACAACAAATTCATGACGTATGGATCTCAGACTTTCAACACACCATTTGTAAGTACTAAACTACCGTTTGGTATTGATAATGAAGGGAAGTAATGGACTTGCAAATCCCTAACCCAATCTTTAAAGGGGAAATACTCATATAATAAATAATACATAAATCAAATATTGGTGTCATTTTGTTTCATCTTTTCGGTTGTGAATTGATTGTAACAAAATTTGGGGTCTCGACCGGGAATCGAATATTGATAACAAGCCAACATCGTTCAAAATTCAGTGAAATTTTGGTTTCATAAATTTGATTGATCTAGAATATTCTAGAATACATACAGACAAGCTTTCACACATTTTTTTTGTGTATCTTGTATACTGTATTCAATCATCACGAGTACGTTTGATGCTAAGGCGTTTGCCGAGAGGACAGATTTGTCCTACATAGATTTGGAAAGATTGAAAAAGTGTAATTTGACTGCTATTGCTGAATGTTTGAAGGTTGAATTAACACAAGGTATGAAGAAGGCAGAGATACTTGATAGTGTAGCTAGTCACATGAAGGTCAGAAAACAAACACAAATAGTGGAACAGGCTCAGACCGCTGTAGATCAGACATCACAGCTTGAGCTTGCTAGAATTGAATTTGAAAGAGAGAAGATGAAGTTAGAATATGAAGAAAAACAAAAACAGCAAGAAGCTGAAGAAAGACGAGAACAACGAGAAATGGAATACAGATTGCGTGAACTTGAATTAACTCAAGGTACACGTAGAAAGGAAAGAAAATCCACATTTGATGTGGCGAAGAATATTCGATTGGTGCCAAAATTTGAGGAGGATAGAGTTGACAAATATTTTGTGTCGTTTGAGAATGTGGCTAATATGTTGAAATGGCCACAGGAATTTTGGCCTATGCTTCTCCAAAGTGTTTTAGTCGGTAAAGCAGCAGACGTGTAATCATCTCTCTCGGCAGAACAGTCATGTGACTATGCTACTGTTAAGAAAGCAGTACTGAATGCTTATGAAATGGTACCGGAGGCGTACAGACAGAAATTCAGAAATACAGGCCGCAAGCCGGGTCAGACACATGTTGAGTTTGCTCGTGAAAAAGAAATGATGTTCGATAGGTGGTATAGTTCATTGAAAGTGGGGGAAGATTTTGATAACCTCAGAGAGGTAGTGTTGTTGGAAGAGTTCAAAAAGAATGTTGCTTCCAATGTGAGATCCCACTTAGATGATCATAAAGTCACAGATTTGAAAAAGCAGCTCAAATGGCTGAAGAGTACGAGCTAACTCACAAAAATGATAACAGACCATCGTTCAGAAATTTCTCTGGTAATAGAGGTAAAGATCAGAATGATGCACAAAAGAGTACTGGCCCAGCAAAAGATGTGCAAAGTAAAAGCGGTAATACTAGTGGTTCACCTCCGGCATCCAAAATTCAGTCTGACAAATCAGGTGCGGCAAAACCTCCAAGTTGTTTTCATTGTAACAAAAAGGGGCATGTAAAAGCCCAGTGCTGGAAATTGCAAAACAAAGAAAAGAAAGAAGTTGGGTTTGTCATGCCAAAAAAGTGTTCTATCAGAGGAAAGTGTCCCAGTTAGTGACAGACAGGTAATTGAAAATTGTCCGTTCAATTTTGACGATAGAGCTAAGCAGGTTGATGAAAAGTATCGTAGCTTTTTGTCCCAGGGTGAAGTGGCCCCCAGTACATCTGGTCAGGCAGGTAAGCCAGTGGTTATCCTGAGGGATACGGGGTCCAATCAGACGTTGTTGGTGGAAGGTAGCGTAACTTTACCACCAGAGAGTGCATTGAATGCAAAGGCTTTGATACAGCCTATTTTTGGCAGTTGTATAACTGTTCCCTTGTATAGGGTGGATTTGAAGTCTGGTCCTGTTACTGTTGGAGTCATCCCGGAGTTACCCATGAGGGGTGTTGATTTTTTGCTGCGTAATGACTTGGCTGGCGACAAGGTTGTTGCGTCGCCAGTTGTTTCAGAGGAACCGGTTGAGGTTACTGAAGCTGAACAGTTACAGGTGAAATTTCCAGGGATTTTTCCGGATTGTGTTGTGGTTTTGGATAAACCAGTTGAGGTTCCTGAAACCGAGAAGTTACAGGAAGGGAATTTTCCCAGCTTGTGTTGTTACTAGGTCTCAGGCTCGTAGGGCTGCGCAAGATGATGCGGATTGTGTTGACGTGGAGGAGAATTCTGGTGTTAGGTTGGCTGAAACTTTTTTCAAGGATTTGAATGAAGGGGGTGCTGTTACAGGCTCCAAGGCTAGCAGTGGCTGGCTGTTTAGTAAGTCTTCTTTGGTTCAGGCACAACAGGCAGACATTGAATTGAAGGACTTGTCTCAGACGGCGTGTTCTGAGGCTGAGACTGTTGACGTCCCTGAGTGCTATTATGTCAAAGATGACATTTTGATGAGGAAGTGGAGACCTCCCTTTAGGCCAGCTGATGAAGATTGGACTGTTGTCCATCAAATTGTTGTCCCTCCCTGCTATCGAAATGAGATATTGAAAATTGCCAACGAGCTACCTGTTGGCGGCCATTTAGGTGTCAGAAAGACGAAAGATCGAATCATGAGGCATTTCTATTGGCCGAAGTTGAGTCGAGACGTGGCTGAGTTTTGTCAAACTTGTCACACATGTCAGGTGGTTGGTAAACCACAGCCGTCAATCAAGCCGGCACCATTGATTCCGATTCCTGCATTTGATGAACCATTCACTCGGGTTCTAGTTGACTGTGTTGGATCTTTGCCTAGAACTAGGTCAGGTCATAAGTTCCTCTTGACAATCACGGACTATGTCTACCCGTTTCCCAGAGGCAATTCCACTCAGGAATATTACAGCTAAGACTGTAGTAGAGGCACTAGTGAAGTTTTTCACTAGGTACGGTTTGCCCAAGGAAATTCAGTCTGACCAGGGGTCAGATTTCATGTCGAACATATTTCAAGAGGTGATGTATCATTTGGGTATCAAGCAGTTGACGTCGTCAGCTTATCATCCCCAATCTCAAGGTGCGTTAGAACGCTATAATCAGACCCTGAAGACCATGATTAGGGCGTATTGTGAGGAGTACCCTGAGGACTGGGATAAGGGCATCTCATTCTTGTTGTTTGCTACTAGGGAATCCCCAAATGAGTCGACGGTATTTAGTCCGTTCGAGTTGGTGTATGGTCACGAGGTTAGGGGCCCTCTTAAGCTCATAAAAGAGAGGTTCATGGCCCAGGATGATGATGTAAACCTCCTTGACTACGTGTCAAAGTTTCGTGAAAGGCTGTTTAAAGGGAGAAGGCGCCAGCAACTAACAGGCATAAGTTAAGAAAATATTTGAGTTCTTGCCAACCAATCACATTGCACGTGCACTGCAGGGAGCTGACCATACGTGACCAATGCATGCCACGCGACATGTGTTAGCCGCACCGTGGTAATGTATGCACTGTTTGAATTGATAA
>JZLH01S0332975.1:14760-26666 GCA_001188425.1 Eucidaris tribuloides | reverse complement strand
AATACTAGAAAGGAAATAATTCAGATTGGCCCTGTAATTCCCAATCACGTGTTCAAAGAATGTGCCCCATAACCGAGATGTAACGAGAGGTATTTAAATTGTCTATAGATGGCAGTAGAAAAGCAGTACTTGTATGAAAATGTAATTGATAAATAATGCCTAAAATGTCACCATTGCATGCATGTAAAAATGAAATAAAAGGTACATTATATACATGTAGTACACGTTGTGGCCGCATATGCCCTCGTCATATGATTTGCTTGCTCTCGGGGTATGAATCCACCAATTTTGGAGGAATATACATGTACATTTCACAGCAATCGATGGAATTTAAAATCAATGGCTCTCACAAATTGTGAACATCACGCCATCAACGGCTGCTCCATATAGGTAATCACATTTGCGAGGAAATAGTAACTGAACTCTGAGTTCGTTGGGAAATGATAAGCATTAACACATGGCATTAAGTACATAGCGCTTTCTCATCAGTCCAGCTTAACACTGAGACCATAAGTTGTCTTTGTTACGGAAAATGAAATCACCGAATTCATAAATACAAAAAAACGAGAAACAATTTTGAATTTTCACGTTTTGAAAGCTCGACTGAATGTATTACAGAATATCAGGCCGATGACATTTACGGTTTAAGTATTCCGCAATAGGCATATAAATTAACAATTTGTCAAATAATACACCATGACATTCAACCAAAAAAAATTTCGAAAGAGTGCTATACATGGGCTTTTCAAACTTTAAATTGGGTTCTTTTGCAACAATTCATGAATGATCTTTCTATTGTTTTACGTTCATTTTCATAAAAAAAATCGTTTTTAATATATCATGTATATCGTACATACCATATCACCACCGAGCACGTAAAATTTAATTGACAATTTTTGAGGACGTTTCGTGTGCTAGAATAAACACAGTATTAATTCAAACTTTCCTACCTTGATTCGTTAGTCGGATGTCTGTGTTTTAATCTTTTAACTACTCAAAGTATAATATATGCTCTAACAATTTGTTGGGTTTTTCCTATTTGTTTTCGCATGTCTTTATAGTACTATTATACTTTCGAATTTGAAATATTTCGTTTTCAGTTTCAGTTTGGTTTTGTTTCTGCATTTTTTAACATATCGAAGTTAAAAATAATTACAAATCAAGTCAATCATATCAATAACATTTTACATTCTGCCAATAACAATATGAAATGTAAACATTTCGAGTTCATGATTGAATAATAACAATTTAAAAACAACAAGTGATACATTATATAATACAATCGTTAATAATACAATTGCAATGTTGTTTTATTTTTTTTTCATTCTCTATCTTTGATATAGTTAGATATTATGTACACATTTTCAATAATTCAGAATAATTATATCATAGTATATTGACATTACATTGAATATGATTCAAGACATTTTGATATTTTAAAAAAAATGCATAAGGAAGCGAAATATGTGTCAGTAACAGTAAATTATAGAAATGATAATGATTTATTTCCTGGATTTGCAATTGATGTAATCAACCAAAATTTTAATTTGTCCGAATATGGGGAAATGAAATAAGTGTGATTAAAGAAAAAATGCAGCAGACCGCACATCATAAGAATAAGCTTGAAACGATGAAGGGGGGGGGGATTCAGTATGTCATAATGGATCACTTAGTTGCTCACATATCGTCACTATATAAATATATAACCACTCATTTTGTATTGTTATCTTGTTTATTCAAGCTGTTAATGTAGGCTGAATGTAATTTCAATATAAAGGTGTACTTTGAAACAACTAGCTTATAACTGGTTTGAATGGTACATTGTCATACATTGTCCTTTCTTTTCATTTAATGTTCAGCCATTTATAGAATCGATGATTAACTGCATAAATAAAGTGAGACTGAACTTACACCCACTTATCATAACCTCACCTCACCTCACCTCACCGACTGTGTCATACAGGTTGTTTCTATTTTTCATTTGAAACAATGAACTATAAGCACAAAATAAGATGTCTCAGATAGTAAAACCCAACTGGTATTAGATGTGATTAAAGAAAACAACTGGGTCATCCATTATTGAGTTTAACATCACAGTAAGATTTACCAGTTTATTTTAGCCTGGAAATCTTTTGATGTCTATTCGATTTGAAACAAAAATCAGTAAAATCTCGTCAATTTGTTTTATTAAAATGACAACCATCGACGTAATTATCACAATAAATTTCGGTTTTCTGTTTTTTTTCCCCTCGGTGAATTTGTAACATTAGCAGACTGCATGAATGAATAATCACTCAGTTGTCAAGCAAAATTAATACTTGATATTTTTTATTGACCGCACGGCACTGGATATGGTGTTTTCCAGTTAAATTCACATCCGGCACATTTTGAACTATGCGAATGTTATAAATTCGTTATGGTTATACGTGATTTCGTCTATCTTACTGTTATTGTCATATATTTCAAAAGGAGCAATTTATTGTTATTATTCACACAACGAAAGAACTTTGACTTTAAGCATGCAATAATAGCCGAACTCTACTCCAAGGTCGAAGACCACTATCCAAACACTGGTAGACTCAAAGTTCAATTTGTTTATGCTCGTCTTTCCTCAGTACACTACCGGTCTCTAAATTGTCATGCAGACTGTCTTGTACTACTATAAAAATAAACACTCTATACCATAAACAGGGTTACTGCATGGTTACTGCTGTATCTCAGCAAGTACAACGAACCGTGGCAAAAACTATGGCACACAGACACACAATTAGTGATCCAGAAATTGTTGCTGCGATAGCAAACGTGACTACCGATCCTCAAGAAATTGAAGCGTTACAAGACTTTGGCGTACAGTTGAATCCGGATTTCGTTACGCATGTTTATGAAGTGGGCCGTTTACGATCACATCAGCGTGATTTGCCACCACCATTTCCTCCTCATCTCAACGACTACCAACGTCAAGACAATTTCCGGAAACTTGAAGAGGCATTAAATGTCCGGTAATTTCGCCTGGGACCTAGTTTTAGGTCCATGTTTGGAACCATGACCACACTCTACTCTCGGGCCAGCTAACGACACATGTGGTACGACTGGTGCAAACCCTCTAACGTTGCTAAAGAAAAAAAATACTTCTCATGTCTTCTGGTGGTGTGATAACGAAGCTTCTTTCTAATGGACCCAACCCCTATCAGCGTCGATGGATCTCCAGAAAAGACTCGTTACCTTGGATACCAGTGCCCATAATATCTTCTTTCACAGTCTATGAATCCATTCCCTTCTACGTTCGCTTATTTCTTCAGCTGTTGGACACCTTCCATGCGGCAGCAAAATTCACCCATACATCATTCCTAGGACATGCCGAGACCGGAATATGTTACCGGGATATACAGTACATCATCAACTCAACATCATTGGCCACAGGAGCCAGAATTGAATAGTAATGTAGTTCGTAACCTTATGACCAATATCCGTGACTGTATGTTGTCATGTTCCGGAGAACTCTCCATGATATAAACTAAACAAACGCGTCATCAAACTATCATCCCAAGACTAGAACATCCCATTTCAAGTCCAGGCTTTAAATCTTAAGTGTTCGATATATTGTTGTCGTGATTGCCTGGGGAAAATGATTTGATACTTGAATTAAATTCTTCCGCTGGGAAATTTTCCCGTTTACATAAACCGTACGGATAAGGTGATCGGACAAATAATACCAATTTGCTCTTCAACGTAAATAAATGTAAATACGTCTTTATCCACTTAGTAGAGTGTAATGGTTACTAATAGTACATGTATCTAATAGAAGTACAAAACAGTTATTGTGATCATCAAGATGATCTTTCTTTAAAGTGTCATTTAAAACTTAAAGGTAGGCTATCCCTTTTACAGATCCACTAAATCACAAGAACACATCACCTTACCCCATCGTTGCGTCTGTGAAATCGGAGGAATAATTAACATCTACAATTCGAATAGTTCACAACACTAACCCTATTTGTAGTGTGTGTGTCAAGGTCATGCAGTTCAATAGTATTATTTCGGTATTCACGTCTTTGCCTATGAATGCTAATCTGTATGCATACGCGTACGCAGGGGGGTAGTTTGGTGTTCAAACACCCCCTTAGCCGAAGGGGTGTTAAAACACTCCCAAACACCCCCTTTTCACCCGAAATCACCCCCCCCCCTTTTCACGATATCACCCCTTTTTCGTAAAAGAGGGATGTTTGAAAATGAGAAATAATTGATTTTTTAGGGGATTTTTGGAAAAATATTTTCATGAACCCCCCCCCCACCCCCCCCGCCGGAAATTCGTGGGCCGTTGAGATTTGGGGAAAAATTTTTTCGTCAACTCCCCACACCACCCCCCCCCCCCCACCCCCGCGCAGCGAGTTTTCGGCGGCTGGCGTAAACCGGGAAAAATTGTAGCACTTGGATTTGGGAAAAAAAATTCGTCACTTTTCGCGGCTGGCGTGACCGGGGGAAAAATGTGGACTAGGATTTGGCCGCAGAAAACACCCCCCTTGGAATAAAATCCTGCGTACGCCTATGTCTGCTATGTGATTTGCGTTGCATATTAGAAGTTATCCTGTAGCAAATGCCTAATTATGGTACACGTCTGTAATGATGTAGTGAATCTTACATTAGTTTATAATGAACACCCAATGCAGGACGAGAGTTTGACAGGTTTACTCTTTTTTTTTTTTTTATTTTTTTTTTTTTTTTAGACTTCTAATTTTAAGTACAGACTGCACAATAATTCATTCAAATCTAACGGTAATATATTTCCAACTAATTTATCATTCTTTTGTATACATGTGTATTTACAATAAGGTTTAGGCCTATGAAAAAGGACCCACTAGCCTAATATTATCTAAAAACCAACGTTCGTGAGAAATAAAGGACTTTTATGCATTATGTTTTCTCATTTAAGTCATTTTCTGGGCAAAATGTGCATCTACGCATGTATATTACTTGTGCGTCGTGGGTTGTGTGTATGTGTGGTGCAGGTATGTTGTGTGTGGTGTCATGGCCCTGTGTGTGTGTGTGTGTTCCCTATGTTGTCTGTGATATTTGTATCCATTAAATTTTGAGTTGTAATTTACCCACACCGAGAAATGAGACCCGGCTCATGCGGACATTGCTTACGTTGTGTGACTGATGTTGTGTGTGTGTGTGGTGTGTGTAATGTGTGTGTAGTGTGTGTGTGTGTTGTGTGTGTGTGTGGTGTGTGTGTTGTGTGTGTGTGTGTTGTGGGTGTGTGTGCTGCGTGCGCTGCGTGCCGTGTGTGTGTGTGTGTGTGTGTGCTTCGTGTGTGTGTGTGGGTGTGGTGTGGTATGTGTGTGTGTTTGTTGTGGTGGATGGGTTTTATGTGTGTGTAGTGTGTGTGGTGTGTGTGTTGGGTGTGCGGTGTCGCTGACCGTCTGTATATTACAATTGATATCACTTTCATCCTGAGTGGTGTATGAATTATAGTATACGCAAATTATAAATTCGATGATTTGTCTCTGATGGAAGAATTCTAATTATGCATTATTATGTTAATGCATTGATATACAAAACTACATATACAAACTGATACAAGGCGACAAGCAAAAAAAGAGCGTTTCAGGTCCGCAGGGAGGCATGTTTTACGGCGCAAATCAATGGTTCACGACCCACATCAACGCAACAAGGAAAGAAAAAGATGATCCTCAACAAATTGGCGATGGTCAAACTCCGTATGTCTATCACGCAAGAAATCTTAGGTGGCGAAATTTTCGACAATTACTAAAACCTTGATTGTCATTAGTAGAGACATAGCAGGGGCGGCCGTTCCACTCCTCCCCCCCCCCATCTGTAGCACCAGGGCGTCGATCCATGCTTTCGGATGGGGGGGGGGGCAAAAGTGAAGAAAATGGTCAAAGGGTTTCTCGCGCTCGCGCCACGCCAAAATGTAATACAGAACTTTGCGCGCAAAGCGCACGCCGAAACATGACAATTTGTATGTTTAATAGTATTTTGATGCCTTGCTTTAAATGTTTTGTGCTTTCAAATACTGTTAAAAACAATTTATATTTGGCATTACATACTATGTAATTTTTCAAGTTGTCAAAATATATGGGGGGGCAAATCGATAGTTTGCCCACCCCCCAATATTATCATAGGGGGCGATCGCCCCCCCCCCCCCCCCCCCCCCGCCCCCCCCCCCCCCCAGGATCGACGCTCTGGTAGCATCACCCTGTTCTGAGCATACATGGACTTTGGTCATGTTGCCGTACTTGCGTTTTATGCGATCAGGATGAAGATGGAAACTTAAACTGAAATCTAGATTCCTTCAATGCATGATCTTGATTTGAGAATAAGGTAGATTATTTTAGATTCCAAATATTATTTTACAAATGTGTCATGTCGTATTGACTGAGTCAAGAAATAATGTGCGTTTACACTTTATTGCTTATTCAATAATTGCAGGAAATTTATGCCGAAAATATAAACTTTCTCGTTTATGCGCTAGCAGGCTCATGCAACATAGAGAACGTTCACACCTTCGATTTTTGTAATTACTATGTACAGTTGTATAGTGTTCGCGGGAGGCGGGACCATACTGAAAAACACACTGCCAGCTAGAATCTCTCGCTGTTGCAATTAGTAGTGTAGGTCAAGCACTATTTTTACTATATTGGACATCAAGGTAAATTTTCATCATCAGCGGGCCTGTTATGTCTGTTTAGATCTTCGTAGTGGTACTCTCTTGTAGAGAGACTTTAGATTTGATAGCCCAAAACTTTCAGCATCCTGAAGACACTCATACATCAATGGCTTCCCAAACTTCGATATCACTGGCGCCTCTCGAAAGTCTTTGTCAGCATCAGCCAATGGTTGATTTCTCGAATGTCTGTGAGGTGTCACTCTAGTTCTCGGCGACTTGTCTCCAGTTGTTGTCAAGTTGCCATTTGGTGGGATGACTTGTCCACTTTCTGGTCACCGTGAGGTCGTTGAGTGGACAAGCTCCGTCGTCGAAGCCTGTAACGCTTACGATATAAGGAAAACACATGATCGAAAGTGTCGTGACACACTTATTGATTTATATATAAATAGAGCTATGATGTGGAGTGCCACTATACTAGATGTACGTGCACGACAAATGCATAATATATCCCAGGTGAAGTTGCAGCAGTTTTATTTCAACGAGCCGAAGGGCCGAGTCTTGAAATAGAGCCTGCACGAGAGATAATTATGCAATTTGGTGTCATATAGTCTGGGATAGTGCAAGGACCTAACATATCATCATTTCATATAGTAAATAAGTGTATAACAATAAATAATTTCATTAAAGTTGTAGAACAAAAAACAACACGGCAAACTGAACCCTGTATCATGGAGCAGCGCGCGAGTACAGTCAACGACCCCGGATGCCCTTAGCGTATCATCGCGAGTGCTGCAGTGCAGACCGCTGAATTATTGCGCAACATCAAGGCAAAACGTACAAACAATGTATAATAGTGCAAGCATTGCATTGTTGCTACCATTGAACCTACCGATACATGGTGGTAGCCAAACACATCTCTAAAGGCAGTGCCTTACTCTTCGTTAGAGAACAGTATGGCTTGAAAATGATAGAAAACGGCTTAAAAACCAGATGGATTGATCTCCAGTCATTATCCTGGATTGCCTGTTCATTCCCCTTGCCAAAATAGTTATAGTGCATGACCGGTCCCTAATAATGAAACAATGAATGTCACGTACTACCAATTCAAGCCAATCACACACTGTGCTTATCAATACACTATTTTACTATAAGAGTATAGCTTGACTTCCATAGACTGAAAACCAGCATACATTGTAACAATTAAATGATTCACCTAGATTCACCTACATGTATTTTATTTGGAATATCACTCAGTAAGATTCCTCTAGTAGTGAGGATGTAGACTGGATTTACGGTCGAAGACAGTAAAGCCTACATTAATTACTCCACTTAGTTACTTTGAATAATCTATTAAAGAATCCGACATTAGGACGTGACTGGTCGAACATGATCTCCACTACAGTGGAAAGTCTAACTTTTAAACACTATTTACCACAAGTTTGTCTGTAAAAGGTGTGAATTAAACAGCACTAGAAAAGTCCCTCGCGTGGACTGGTCCAAATTCTCATCACGTTAAAGAATACATCAATACAATCGAATCATGGCAGGAGGTACTCACCGTATTATGATATAGACAATGAGGATGATAATCAGAACAAAAAACATCATACCTCCAGCGAATCCTCCTATTACGCGGGGCAATAAATGTTTGCTGCGCGGTACTGGATCTGAAGGGACAAAATATCAGGATAACCAAACAATATCAATTATCCTGCATAAAATATGCGATAAAGGTTCATAAATGTTTGCTCCCTTAACCCATTTAATGACTTGCTATCAGAGTAAGTATGCTTAAATCAACATAGCAAGTTAACTACAAGTGCATTAACATTATTGAATTGTCTCCAGGAGACCCTAGAAGGCGAACTACTTTATTATCATGTTTCAACTCATTCAACTTCCCATAATTGGATTCCATCTAGCCTGTCATGCCTGTGTCTCGGGCAAGTCTCGAACAGTTTTCAAGTGCTAGGTATAGTATTAAATCTCTTAGCCTAAACCAGGTTTGTCGATATGAGATGCTGAATTCCTTACTTTTGAGTTCGCGTTACGCTACCGTCCTTTTAAATCTGATTTTTCAAATTCGAGATTTACAGCAGAAATATAAGTTATTACACTTCGGCTTTCTTTCGTCAAGAATCAGTATACTAATAAATCAATAATATAGGTTCAATCAAAGAAGGATCAGAATATTTACATCGAGAAAAAAGGGTTATTAATAATTAAGAGACATCTTTAACATTCGCTGTAGATATTGAACAGATATTTTGGTATTTGAATAAACTTTTGAGCGACATGAATTATGAAATAAGAATCAAATTTTACCACAGTGATAAACAAAGACAACGCCAATAAACAGACATACAATAAGCCCGTCAGCATCTAAATCTAATGAAGATAAAAGTTCTTTTATTTATTGAAGCATTGAATATATATATATATGAATCTAAAAACAATTTTCAAATGTACATTGCCTTTGTGCCGCTTAAACTACAAATAATGTTTTACAATGAACAGTTGCTTGTAGCAAAAATGATATCAAGACTTCAACTATGATGTTGCTCGCTGCTTTTAATAAAACTATACTGCTTTAATACTGATATAGCACAAACAACAAACAAATCTTACCAACTAACTCGTTCTCGTTTGACATCAGACCATTTCACCCATCCCTGCACCATTAATAATCCTTTACCTGTTAAATCAGGTACAACACGTAATAATGTTATCACTATAACAATGCTACGGAATTGCCATAAATTCGATTACTGTAATTACAGAGAATATATCTAAAAAAAAAACCGACATTCGTTACTGGAGTAATATGTCACCTTTGATGACATTACCGTAATGCAAGCTGTGAACCGTGTGTGGTGTGTGTGTGTGTGTGTGTGTGTGTGTGTGTGTAGTGTGTGATGTGTGTGTGTGTGTGTGGTGTGTGTGTGTGTGTGTGTGTGTGTGTGTGTGTTGTTTCTTTCTGTTTGTCTGGGTGGTTTGTGTTTACGGTCTGCTGTCCGAATGTGTCTACGGCATATGTTGTCCTGTGTGGTGTACAGCAGCTTTTTCACATTACTAATAGTTATCCCTCAACACACATGGCAGCAAAATCGTCTTTACGTCAACATCTTCCTGAAACTGTGATTAAAAATTCAAGATATCTCATAAATTGCAGTCAATATCCGTAGAAAAAATGGGGAAGAATAAATTGAGATAATAGATATCTCCGAACAAAGAAAAGAGTGTATTCTGGTAAAGGAATTAGATTTGCGATTTAACGCATCCTTCATATTAGCATATGTGAAAGACTACTTGTACGTAGTGCGATTAATTAAATAGTTTTTCATTATTGTATTTAGTACAAAACCTATCAAGCTACGTAGTTCATAAAACTGGAATTGACAGCCAATCAATTACATTTTTACTACACTAACATAGCCATACTATTTAAGTACTTTTGATATTTTGGATTTCAGGCCGAAATATTTTGTATTAATATTGGAAGGGGATATGACTGGCTTTGCAATTACAATACCAGTACATTTTATTACATATCTCGTCAAATGATGGCATTAATGATTTGTTTTTATAATCGATAAATGTGTATGTACATTACCGATAGATTATATCCTCAACGACGCAATACACATGTTGAGGAATAATCTATCGGTATGGAAATATGCTCTGTACACACACAGGCAGCACATGTTTCTAACTTACCTGAACTTTCATAATTGCTCCCTGTCTTCAGTCCTTTCAATAAACATACACATTTCCCTTCAGTGATTGTGGTCACATGATTGTTGTCTGAAGGTTCCGTTGTAAGGTGCCACCATCGTGTATCTTGATTAGTCATTAACGCTGGACGTTACCATTGGACATTAGCTGGACTACCGCATCCCACAATAACAATGATGGAAGATGACGTTGACATGATGGAGACAGTTGGGGCTGCGGCACCTTAAAATAACACAATTGGAATCTTTTGAAATGAGGTCAATCTGCAAAATGCTAGGTGACCATTGTGATGCTGTCTGACATCCGAGACAAAAATCTCTTCGGAAGTTACCTAAGCCACCTGAAGAAATCTTTAGTAAGTCCTTAAGAAACCCGCGCAGTTATACTTGAATATTAATTATTACTCCTTACGACTTTCATTTCATGATACCCCTTGTGTTAACCACTGATTGGTTCCGGGAGCCTTCATTGTGAGCACAGAGTTAGGCTTTTACCGAGATTTAGCTGTATTTCATGAATTGTGTCAAAGTAGGCATTACATTTACCAAATTCATGTATAGGCCGTATATCAAAAAATAGAGCAGTCCGACTGGTTGCAGTTGATGGGGTATGCCTCCGCAGTCGGTACTTACACCCAATTTGACTGAAAAGCTTATGGTGTAAACCAACTTTGAACAGAAATTTACAGTTACCGGGTGCAGGACCAAATGAGGTTTTAATAAGTCCTTGTGACCTATTTGACCTAATGACCTTTTAACTCTGAAATGTAATCAGTTCATCGCGGGCCTCTTTAACTTGTCTATTCGACCAAAGCAAAAATCAATATGATATAAGCCTTGTGACCATTTAACCTTTCAACGTCCAAATATAATCATTTCATTTGTGCTTCAGACTGAATACTTGAACCAGCTTACAGTGCTATCGATTAAACCGTCCTAGTTATCAGGGCTAACAAGCCAAACAGACAGGAAGCCTGTGATCGCCATTAAAAGCTTATCGCCCATAAAAGATAACAGGTATGGGGCCTCCGTGAACTCTTGACCTCTGACTTTCAACTGTGAAAATCTAATTAGTCATCAAGTGCCTTATAAATACGTATATCACACCAAAGTTACGATTGAAATCCGACTAGTTCGTTCTTAACGTATTGCGGTAACGAAACCAAATCATACGTATTTTCGGCCATGTAATCTTAGTACCTTTGACCTTTCAACTCCAAAATCTATCAGCCCAGCGTCGAAAAAACCGGTTAAAGCAGTTGACAACTGGTCAACTGGGCTACCAGTGAAAACAGTAGAGCGAGATTTCCATGGTTTCAATGGTTTTAATATGGAAATTGAAAATTTTCTTACCAGTTGGCGAAACTCGTACCACTAGGAAAATATACCAGTACACAACCGGTCCAGCGATCATCATATACGCTGCCCATCCGGCCTCAGTATCGATCATAAATAGATGCCTTCTTCCTTTGTACATCAAATTGTATCAAGTTTCAAGAATACAACGCTATTAATAAAATTATTTAAATAATTCATTGGGAATT
>JZLH01S0332975.1:0-10336 GCA_001188425.1 Eucidaris tribuloides | reverse complement strand
GGGAGGATGTTTTACGGCCAAATCAATGGTTCACGGCCCAACATCAACGCAACAAGGAAAGAAAAAGAGATCCTCAACAAATTGATGCGATGGTAACTCCGTATGTCTATCACGAGAAATCTTAGGTGGCGAAATTTTCCGACAATACTAAAACCTTGATTGTCATTAGTAGAGAAGCATAGGGGGCGGCCGTCCACTCCTCCCCCCCCCCCCATCTGTAGCATCCAGGGGCGTCGATCCATGTTTCGGATTGGGGGGGGGCAAAAGTGAAGAAAATGTTCAAAATTTTCGGCGCGCTCCGCGCGCCAAAATGTAATACAGAACTTTGCGCGCAAAGCGCGCCGAAACATTGACAATTTTGTATGTTTAATAGTATTTTGATGCCTTGTTTAATGGTTTTTGTGCTTTCCAATACTTTTTAAAACATATATTTGCTTACATGACTATCGTTTTTCTCAAGTGTCAAAAAAGATTATTAGGGGGGGGGGCAAATCGATATGTTTGCCCCCCCCCCCCAATATTATCATGGGGGCGATCGCCCCCCCCCCGCCCGCAGGATCGACGCCTCTGGTAGCATCACCCTGTTCTGAGCATAAAACATGACTTGGTCATGTTGGTACTTTTGGTTTATGCTCATCAGGATGAAGATGGAAACTTAAACCTGAAATCTAGATTTCCTTCAATGGCATGATCTTATTTGAGAATAAGGTAGATTATTTTAGTTCCAAATATTATTTTACAAATGTGTCCATCGTATTGACTGAGTTCAGAAATAATGTGCGTTTACACTTTATTGTTTTATTCAATAATTGCAGGAAATTTATGCCGAAAATATAAATTTCTCGTTATGGTAGAGGCTCATGCAAATAAGAGAACGTTCACACCCTTCGATTTTTGTAATTACTTTGTACAGTTGTATGTGTTTCGGGGACCATACTGAAACACACTGCAGTAGAATCTCTGCTGTTGCAATTAGTAGTGTAGGTCAAGCACTATTTTTACTATATTGGATCAAGGTAATTTTCATCATCCAGCGGGCCTGTTATGTCTGTTAGAGTTTCGTAGGTACTCTCTTGTAGAGGAGACTTTAGATTTTGATAGCCCAAACTTTCAGCATCCTGAAGACACTCATAATCAATGGTTCCCAACTCGATATTCACTGGCGCCTCTCGAAAGTCTTTGTCAGCATCAGCCAATGGTTGATTCTCGAATGTCTGTGAGGTGTCCTCTGTTCTCGGCGACTTGTCTCCAGTTGTTGGCAAGTTGTCCATGTTGGTGGATGACTTGTCCACTTCTGTCCGTGAGGGTCGTTGAGTGGGACAAGCTCGTCGTCTGAAGCTGTAACGTACGATATAAGAAAACACATGTCGAAAGTGTGTGACACACTTATGATTTCATTATATAAATAGTGTATGATGTGGAGTGCACTATACTAGATTGTGTGCACGACAAATGCATAATTATCCCAGGTGAAGTTGCAGCAGTTTTATTTCAACGAGGCCGAAGGCCGAGTTGAAATAGAGCTGCACGAGAGATAATTATGCATTTGGGTGTCATATAGTCTGGGATAGTGCAAGACCTAACATTCATCATTCATTATAGTAAATAAGGTGTATAACATAAATAATTTCAGTAAAGTGTAGAACAAAAACAACACGGCAAACTGAACCCTGTATCATGGAGCAGCGCGCGAGTACAGTCAACGACCCCGGAATGCCCTAGCGTATCATCGCGAGTGCTGCAGTGCAGACGCGCTGAATTTTGCGCAACATCAAGCAAACGTACAAACAATATAATAGTGCAAGCATTGATTGTTGTACCATTGAGCTACCGATACATGGTTGTACCAAACACATCTCTAAAGGCAGTGCCTACTCTTCGTTAGAAACAGTATGGTTTGAAAAATGATAGAAAATGTAAAAACAATGACTTATCTCCAGTCATTTATCCTGGATTGCCTGTTCATTCCCCTTGCAAAATAGTTATAGTGCATGACCGGTCCCTATAATGTAAACAATGAATGTCACGTACTACCAATTCAAGCCAATCACACACTGTGTTATAAATACACTATTTACTATAAGAGTATAGTGACTTCCATAGCTGAACAGCATACATTGTAACAAATTAATGATTCACCTAGATTCACCTACATGTATTTTTTTGGAGAAGTATACTCAGTAAGATTCCTCTAGAGTGAGGATGTGACTGATTTTACGGTCGAAGACAGTAAGCTACATAATTACTCACTTAGTTACTTTGAATAATCTATTAAAGAATCCGACATTAGACGTTGCTGGTCGAAATGATCTCACTACAGTGTGAAAGTCTACTACACTATTTACCACAAGTTTGTGTAAAAGGTGTGAATTAAACAGCACTAGAAAAGTCCCTCGCGTGGATCTGTCCAAATTTCTCATCACGTTAAGAATACATCAATACTCGAATCAATGGAGGAGGTACTCACCGTATTATGATATAGACAATGAGGATGATAATCAGAACAAACATCATACCTCCAGCGAATCCTCCTATTACGGGGGCAATAATGTTTGCTGCGGGTACTGGATCTGAAGGGGACAAATATCAGATACAAACAATATCAATATCCTTGATAAAAATATGGATAAAGTTCATAAATGTGCTCCCTTACCCATTTAATGACTTGGTTCAGAGTGAGTATGCTTAATCAACATAGACAAGTTAACTACAAGTGCATTAACATTTATGAATTGTGTTCCCAGAGACCTAGAAGGGAACTACTTTATTATCATGTTTCAACCAATTCACTTCCATAATTGGATTCCATCTAGCCTGTCATGCTGTTGGTTCTCTGGGCAAGTCTCGAAACAGTTTTCAAGTTGCTAGGTATAGTATTAAATCTCTTAGTAAACCAGGTTTGTCGATGAATGCTGATTCCTTACTTTTGAGTTCGGTTTTACGCTACCGTCCTTTTAAATCTGATTTTCAAATTCGAGATTTACAGCAGAAATATAAGTTATTACACTTCGGCTGTTCTTTCGTCAAGAATCAGTATACTAATAAATCAATAATATGGTTCAATCAAAGGAAGGACAGAATATACATCCGAGAAAAGGGTTATTAATATTAAGAGACATCTTTAACATCGTGTAGATATTGAACAGATATTTTGGTATTTGAATAAACTTTTGATGGACATGAATTATGAAATAAAATTCAATTTACCAACAGTGATAAACAAAGACAACGCAATAAACAGACATACAATAAGGTCAGCATCTAAATCTAATGAAGATAAAAGTTCTTTATTGAAGCATTATGAATATATATATATATATGAATCTAAAAACAATTTCAATGTACATTGCCTTTGTTGCGCTTAAACTACAAATAATGGTTTACATGAACAGTTTGCTTGTAGCAAAAATGATATCAAGACTTCAACTATGATGTTCTCGTGTTTTGAATAAAACTTTACTGCTTTAAGTACTATATAGCACAAACAACAAACAAATCTTACCAACTACTCGTTCTCGTTTGACATCAGACCATTCACCGATCCCTGCACCATTAATAATCCTGACCTGTTAATCAGACAACACGTAATAATGTTTCACTTAACAATTCTACGAATTGCCATAATTCGAGTTACTGTAATTACAGAGAATATATTAAAAAAAAACCGCATCGTTACTGGAAGTAATATGTCACCTTTGATGACATTACCGTAATGCAAATGTGTTGTGTGTGTAGTGTGTGTGTGTTGTGTGTGTGTGTGTGTGTGTGTGTGTGTGTGTGTGTGTGTGTGTGTGTGTGTGTGTGTGTGTGTGTGTGTGTGTGTGTGTGTGTGTGTGTGTGTGTGTGTGTGTGTGTGTGTGTGTGTGTGTGTGTGTGTGTGTGTGTGTGTGTGTGTGTGTGTGTGTCATCATAGCCCTGTTTTAAATATGCTACAACAGCGTCCACTTTTGTGACGTGTGTCATCACTCGGCTTCTTTCTTATTTATATGCAATACTGGTTTCCTTTCACACTCCAACCCACTCTCTCATGATAAGAAATTCTTAAAGTACAAGACATGTACTTTTATCACCTGGGGCAATTCATGTATAATTTTAGTAAAATGATTTATTGGATATTTTTCTCTGATATGTTGATTAAAAAAAGATTTTTTTCACCTCTATCCAACTAGAAAATCTAATTCCCTATACTTGCCATCAATATTGAACCCTATTTGCCTACAAAGTGTTTTCTTTTACTGGTATTAATTCTGGAACTCACCGGATAATACCATAAAACTTCAGAACTTTTGTACGTTTACCAAAGCTAAAGAAGATCTTATGAGATAAATACACAGTGATCAATCTTTAAACTCATAAACCTAGCAAACAGTAATCCAAACACTTGCATACTTGCTTTCTTTCCTAACCCTCGTTAATATTATTGAGAAGCGACCTGCTCCCCCTCCCTTCTCTTTTTTCCTTTCCATATATTGTCTTCCTTTCCTTCTTTCTACTCAACTATACCCTTTTATTCTGTGCTGTCTTGTTTTTTCAGTATGTTGTACTTTGTTCTTTTGTCTTTATTCGAATATATGTTTCGTTATTTGAATGGGACCTATATGATATAACCGTCTTTTATATAGGTTCTACCACTTTTGTTACGATTAATAAATCATTTCTTTTTAAAATAATGAATTCCAGAATTTTGTTATCTCCTGTTGAAAATGAACAACTGTATAGAATTATCTTACTGACGCTTATGTTACCGATATCGCATTATATATCAATTCGTTCGTTTGTATTTTTTTCCATGAGAAATGTTTATACAAAAGTGGAAAGAATAAATTCAAATCAAATCAAATCTAATAAATCTAATTCCGCAAAGCGTATATGAAAACGAAAAAACACAGCCGCGAATCAAAGCGAAATTCCTCAACATATTATGAAACATTGTTGTTTCCTTCACAAATCCCGTGCGTACATTCACACCGACCCGTGCGTAATAACCCTCTTCTAGTGTACACAGATCGTGATGGGTATCAGCAGAACCTGATAACATCAAATGCCTCGAAAACCGAAACATCACGTCCATCTGTCAAAGCTAATTACCTCAAATCGGCTGAATGAATCGTCGAATATCGTAGGTATCGAGGGAATTTTTCCACCGATGGAAAACTTTGTGTTACTTCAATTATCGCAGTGATTCCCGTACACGTTTGCGCAGTAATTCAAAACTTTGATCACTGCATTACCAGTTATACGGGAATATTATTTTTATCTGCCTACGGCCAAAACACAAATCCTCCATAAGCCATACTTATAAGGCACACGCGCTATTTATAGTTATACACACAAGACAGAGACATCCATTCAGCTTTACTTCTGTTACACGCACTGTATACCAAACAGTTAGATTTTTAAATTGTTAACACTTTCAAAACGGGCAATGACAAGGTGGTAAGGTGGTATAAGCAATATATCAACATTTCTTGTTAGTTAAAGGGAAATCGTTTAAGAACAGAGGCGTCGAATATTGTTGGAGGGGGCATATCGATTTGTCCCACCCCGATAATTTTGACAAGTTGAAACATTAAAGGTAATATAAGGATACTTTTAAAAAGCAGTGCAAGCCACTCCAAAATCATTAAACTAAACGTAAAAACTCACTACTAAACAACTTAACATAGTACACAATTTTCGAAAAATGTCATGAAAATTTCGGCGCGCTCTTCGCGCCAAATTGCAATGTAGAATTTTGCGCGCAAAGCGTGCCGAGTCTTTGGACAGTTTTCTTATTTTTGTCCCCTCCCCCATCTGAAAAATAGAGCGACCTGTTTAAGAATTCAAGCTAGGGTATACGACGTGATAGACTCTCATAACGAATTGACTCTCCCAGATCATTCATCGAAGCTACTTGTATGTACGCCATTCCCACTACCCGTGGAGTATTTGCCGCTGTATAGGCCACGTTTTCCTATTGTAATTTTTTCGTCGTCTTAGGCACTTATATATACATGTAATTTTAGGTAGATGCGTACCGGTTAATATAATGCAAAGAAAGTGTCTCAACCACGGACCATGGTGCTATAAAGTAAGTTATATTAAGGCTCCATGCCTAGACTAAACAGACGGGATTCGAACCAATGATCTCTCGCAATGGGGAACTTGTCACGAAGACCTTAAAGACTGACCCAGCTCGCCTTCCAATCTTTCTAATTCTCAGATCAGGTGCATACTTGACCGATTACAGGACTAGCCAAAATCATATGACAAGATCCTGAATTCTGGATCTAGTCGAGTCAAGTGTTTGACCGGAGATAAATGAACTTTCTCTCAGAAAATTCAAATTGACGAGATATCGTATCTTGTTATCTTGGTGGTACTTTTAAAGCAATTTAGCTTTTCGTACATTTTAGGACATGCAGTTGAGCATGATCAGAACGCTGGTGCTCTGAAATTGAACCACAGTTACCAGCAAGCTCATGCAGATCAGATGGTAAAACACTAATTTATTATTAGCGAAGGGACGCATGTCATGAAACTTGGATTTCTGATCCTTTGTTTGCTTCGGAGCTTGCCTGCGATATTGGATTCTTCGGTATCCTGAACGCTCGATGTAAACCGGCGAGGTACACGCAGTGTCATTGACATTAAATCTATAAGTCTCTCGTGACAGCGTATATGTCTCTAATCTGTTTCAGGTATGTAAATGTGTGTCAGTCAACGCTCTGATATGATGGGACTTTGTATGAGAATAACGTTAACCCATGATTAGGCTGCCAGAAATAGCATTAACTCCACTACGTCCTGGGACCAACGATGCTTTTCTGAGACAAAGAAAAACAAAGTAAAATGGTACACTGCAATATCCAGGGTGTTGAAATTAACATGAAGAGTTTGCCTGGCTTGATTTAAGCAAATGATGTCTGAGGGTTGTTTTCCTTATTATTAATAATGTACATCACTTGGCTCTATATTTTCACAGATCTTTCCCAAATTAACATCGCGTGTTAATTTGATTGATTGATTGATTGATTGATTGATTGATTGATTGATTGATTGATCAATTGATTGATTGATTGGTTGATTGATTGATTGATTGATTGATTGATTGATTGATTGATTGATTGATTGATTGATTGATTGATACATTGATTGCTGTTGTGCAGCTTCACGAAAATGTCACGCCACCCTTTTGCAAACATTTCAATACTCCCAAAATAAGTAAAAGGTCATCTGATGGTCCACGTTCTTTTGATAAATAAGATAATTTAACATCACGTGTTTCATTAATATTAGAACCGAGATTAAAAAAAAACATTATTATCATTATTATTGCTTTGTCATTTTGGATGACAGGGATTAGAAAAGCGAACTTAATCACTGTTACCCTCAGGCATCCAGTCCCGGGTAGTTTTTGCATATGGATGTGTGACCACAACACCGGGTTTTCACCCTTCTCTTTTCGATGAAGTGCGTGGGTTCTTTTATGTGCTGAGGTGTTTCTGTCTCAACATAGGACCTCCGGCTTTACGTCCTATCCGAGGGACGAGGTAATGGGGATAAAGTGCCTTACACAAGGACACAACCGCCATGGCCCGGCGCGGATTCGAACCACGGACCTCTAGGTCGAGAAACCGAAGCCTTATCCACCGAGTCATGACGCTTCCCCTAACATGGTATACACAGCACGTTGAAATTATCGTAGTGGACATTACTCAGTAGCTTTCTTCTTCTTCTTAGTGTAGTACTGTTCAGCCGGTGTCACATCAATGAAACACTAAATTTTCAGCTGTATAGGACCCTTTCCTTCAAACTCTATTACTTTCCTATGATGTTATCCACATCATTGTGTTTCCACCCTTAAAGTCTTTTCTCCTCAATCCTTCCTTCAATGCAATCTTTCGGCGTCCATAACGAGGATAAACCATAGCATTTATTTTGCTCCTCTTAACAGGTCTTGAACAAGTTAATTTCCACCTTGCAACTCTTTAAATACCTCATCATGCTAACTTACTCACCCCAGCTTGTATTTATCCTCTCCATTCATCTCTATGATCCGCATTTCAAAACTTGCCGCCTTTTGACATCTGTTGTCAGGGTCCAAGCTTGATTTCAGGATTTCCAAGTCCATCACTTCCCTACATTATCAATTCCAAACGGTAGTTTAATACTTACAAAATATGTTATAGTTTGAGATCCACAAGTCACGAACTTGTTGTTTTATGAGAAAAAACTAATAACGATATGCTACCAGAATATTGTTCTTTCCGCGAGTTTATATTTTGCTCAAATTGCAGATTACGGCTATGTGTACGTTCGCACGACTAGCGGAGCACACTAATTGGTTAAACGGCTAAACTCCGGGCGACCTTCGGCTAACGGCTGTTCGGACAATTTTGGAACTGACGGAACTGCCCGTGCACGTGCACGTCACTGTGCAAATTTTGAAGTTTAAATGTTCAGATTTTCACTAAAACTACGTATTCTACCCAAAGTTTCTATGACGGGTGTTTATTTATACTAATCTTCACATTGTGAACGATTTGAGCTAATTTCATTCATTTTTTACGTTCTTTGGCGTGCAAATCCCGAACTATATCTTTAAAGAATAACACCCCTCACCATTCTTTTCTTCTTCATTTGCACGATACGACTCTTAGTATCCGGTGTTTTTCAAAGCATCTTGCGCTACAAATATGACGTTTGAATTTCTTTCCAATGCTCCCCTTCCCTTATTATTATTGTTCCTACAAATATTTAAGCTGATGCATGTTTCCAGGAAATTTCTATTTAGTATAATGAATCGGGCCTGGTCTCTTTCAATCTTCACCACTTCGGTATTTTCTCATGTTAGTCCTACTGTCATGCCTTTCCACACTCTCACCCTTGACATGCCATTGCACACTATCACTGATCTTGCCCATCATCATTCTGTTGTGGCCCCTCTCTCTCTATCAGCTACTGTTGTCCATCAACAAATTAGATTGTCTTCAGTCATTGACTTCCCATTTCCAGTCCGTCCCTCATCTAGATCTTCTGATGCATCCCTCTCTATAGTTTCGTCAAGATTGTCTCACTCCTGGGCCTACAACACATTTGTCTTACTCCCGGGCCGACAACACACGTTTCTACACCATTTACTCTGACAGTGACAATTTGCTCCATATAGATTGCGGCTATTACACTCAGTAGCCGTGGATTTGTAATATATACGACTCTAGACTGATTAGAAGGTAAAGGTAAACGTTTTAGACTACCGCTCCAGGAAATACAAGGTTTCACCGATATTCCGATGTCTCAATGTTCATATAAATGAAGTTAGCCGCAACTGTTAACTCTCCCGGAGGGATTCTACGGTCGTATGAACCTATTGCATTAAAGGCATCACTTAACAATGTTTTCAGTTTTTTAAAAAGCGACATAATTATTCATATTATCAGTTTCTGTGATGAGATCTAAACTTGACGCTTTGAAATATTTCAAACGATCATTATTTGCAAACCCTAAAAGTAAAACTCTATGAGCGCAAGTTTACCATACCCGTCTATCCATCCACGTCCGTGAAGCTACTACCGTTGAATCATTCAAAAGTTGCACAAAACAGCAAATCTATTCCCTTAATTCATTTCTGTTAATTTAGTATATAATTATGTTCTTAATGTTTGCTACCTTAGTTATAATTTATAATGTACCGTACAATTTTGGTTTAATTTACATTTTATTTATGTTCCTTAATTTAATTATGATTTACAATTTATGTGAACTGTATTGTATTTTGTTCCACTGAACCATTTACACGTACTTAATTTCTTATTTCTTTGTAACATTCTTCGAAACTATATGTATGAATCGCTTTATAAATAAAAAATAATAACAATAATAATAATAATAACAATAATAATAATAATAATAATAACAATAATAATAACAATAATAATAACAACAATAATAATAATAATAATAATAATAATAATAATAACAATAATAATAACAATGATGATAATAATAACAATAATAATAATAATAATAATAATAATAATAACAATAATAATAACAATAATAAGAATAATAATGATAATAATAACAATAATAATAATAATAATGATAATAATAATACTAACAATAATAATAATAATCATAATAATCATAATAATAATAATAATAATAATAGTAATAATAATAATAATAACAATAATAATTATATAATATTGGATGCACTTGAGTGGTATATCGTATATATTGCATTCAGAAACCATGCATATTGCACGAGTCGAAGACGAGTGCAATATGCATGTTGATGAATGCAATATATACGATATACCACGAAAGAAATTCAATATTATTATTATTATAT
>JZLH01S0332951.1:0-11345 GCA_001188425.1 Eucidaris tribuloides | reverse complement strand
TCTGATGTCATGAGATTGCTGGCAGGGGCAGGGGAAGAAGAGCAGACCCACTCTTCCGTGACCGACATTGATATTAATGTATAGTAGATGTATGTATTACTGTACTGTGCAAATCGGTGAAGAAAGCACAGCTACGAGTGTGCAGCTCAGTGATTGAAGACAAGAAAGAGTTAATGAAATGAATGACGACAGGAACCCACCTATCTTGTGCATGACAAGTTTCTGCCATTCATGTTGTAGGGCTCCCTCTGGTGGCCATTTGAGTTTCTCCAGGATGAACGGTAAAACAGGCTTGCCCCTCTCTTGGGCTGCCTGCAGTGCATACGGCATGGTCCTGGTGTCGCTGATCTCTGGTCCCATACAGCACACAACGGCGTGACAATCAGCGACTCGACTTGTGATCTCACTAGCCACTCTGGAGGTGTTGAGAGAGGCTTGGGGTGTGAGGGATGTAAGGAAGCCTTTGGCATCCAGCCTGAAAAAAACAAGGAAGAAATAACTTGGGTACCAATAACAAAACTTACAAGTTTACATACTTCCATCATCTGACAATATAGGTATCTGACTGCTTCCTCCAAATTTTGGATAAAGGGTTTGTGACATCTGTCTCCTTTATGTGATTTACTCAAGTTTTGTTTCCGAATTTACTCAATAAGTTGGATTTGCTTTAAATGCGTGAAAACATTTTACTTATGAATTACCGAACTGAAATTTTTTGATTTTTATGTTTACAAAGGGTTTAAAAGTATTTGGCAGGACACATTACACTTCAACATAAATCATCTTAAAGACATGTCATGATTGTTTCATAGCTAACTAGGATTCCCATAGAATTTGAGAACTGTAGTCCATGACTTTCCATGATCCATTCTGATATGGGCTGTGGAATCCAAGTGGTGTACGAATTGTACAAATACCATGCAATTTGTCAGAGCTTGGGAGATTTCATTTTTTTTTCATTTTCCATGACTTTTCAGAATTAATTTTTTTCACAATTTTCCAGGTTTTTCAATGATCGTAGAAACCCTGCTAACTCTGACAAGCCAAGTTCATTGCTAAATGGGAATGTATCAATAGACCTGATTAAATTTTTTCTAAATGTATGCAAAGTTTATGTATACCTTTCTGACAAAAGCTGCTATTGATAACTTCCCTGACATAGTAACAACTAATGCATGCAAGTTGCATTTTGAAACTGTGTCGTTGGCTGAGCGGTAGGTCGCTTGTCTCCCAATCCAAGGGTACTGGGTTCAAGCCCAGCTACTGCCCGGCACGAATGCCCTTCAGTAAGGCATTTTTATCCACACCGCTGCTCTCTACCCAGATGTATAAATGGGTACCCGGTAGGATGGGAATGTTTATGTTGAATGATAAGCATGTGCGCGCCTGTAAAATGGCGACTGGCTGGAATGCTCCCCAGGTAGTGGAGAGTGAGCACTATAAGTGCTGGATTGAATTAATGTATCCAGTGACCGGGGTAATAATAATGTGTAAGCGCTATGATACTTTGTGGATAGCGCAATATAAGAACCCATTATTATTATTATTATTTGTAGAAACAGATGAAAGAAATAGCTCATCATCAATCTTCGGGTGAGAAAATATGCATAAATCTGAATACGTTATGAAACTGGTTTATAGTTGAACTCCGACATGAGTTGTCAGCTTGGATACAACCTACCTGGCTTGTATATGAGTGGCTTCATTGTATCTGTCGGAGTCATAGTGGATGTAGATGGTATATTTCTTGAGATGATTCTCGGGTCTTTCTGCGGGTGAGGCGGGCCGTGCTCTCCTCTCCTCTGCTGTCTGTTTGTGAAGACCTGCATCATACAGAAAAAGGCACAATTATTACCACTATTGCATGTATTCATTCCCTTCTACAGTTATGAAATTATCATGTAGAACACATATGCAGACTCTGTTTTAAATTGTATTTCTAACTCTTCTGGGTCAGACTAAATTCTGTATCACAGTACTTCTCAATGACAAGAAAATTTAATTATGCAACACACCAATATCTTCCTGCAGGTTCTTTCACGTGGGTGAGAATTAAATGTTTTGCCTTTGTTCAGTAGAGTACCCATGCAAATAATTTGATTTTGATTAATGAAACACATGAGTGACATTTTAATCATTAGATGGATAATAGAATTTTAATTAAAGGGATGGCAAATAGGATTGAACAAGCTTAGCTCCAAATTCATATGGGTGACTTCTATGTCTCAAGCTGTGACACCCATTTCCACACTGAAGGATGGATTCATGAGTTTGAGATATGGGTACTCTTAAGAACTGCATGAAAACAAGAAACTTGAAAAGGTTTTGATAATTAGTATTTCAGTGCCGCAACAAACAACAAATCACCTCAATGCTCTGGCTACTAACACTCTCAGCACTTGGCATATGAGAATAGCTTTTCATAATACTTGTAAGAACAATTAGTAGTTGAAGACGTTGCACAGTTATACACTTATATGCTGCTCATCATGTGGATGTAAAATAACAAACACAGGAAATGCATATATAAGTGTGTAATATCCTAAGTGAAACAGCGATAAAATAAGATAACGCTACTCACACATGGGAAACACACTGTGCAATTCTAGGGTTTTATCATATAATTCAATGTATGACACTGTATTACTTTGATGATAAAAGTAAACAAAGAAACCTATTTTGATTACAAAAAGTGGGTTAGTTTGTTGATAGAATTTAAAATGTGTGGCTCCTGAACCTATTTGTATGCATTACTATTCAAACAGTTCTAATTTATTAACATCTTAGAGCTACTGCATATTTAATTCTTACCATGCCAGGGAAATTCCAGCTCTATGGACATTGTACTTATTGTGTGGTGCATAATTGTGCCTTTGGCACGTTAAGAGTTAATGACTGTGACACAATATCAAACATATTACAAGTCAAATGACAGGACTAACTTCTATCCTCAACTTATCAATATGATGTACAAAAGGAGATAATATTTTGAACTATTACATGTACTTCTATCCAATTAAACAGCTTTATGCTGAATTTCCTTTAACGTTATTACAAAAAAAGTTTTATCTCACATAATAACATGCTAACTCTGCTGTTTGTATCAAGAGTTTACAATTAAACACTTATGACTCCAGGAACACTGTTGCATGAAGACAAAGGTGTCTCAGACTGAGAGCTACCCCAGCAAAAAGCTAACTACAATTGACCTGAATCCTAGGAATATTGGAGTATCTCCTTAAAATGTTTTCCTTCATGTTCTGAATTAATGACAAGAATTCTAAATCAAATTGTGATATAATCCACATCCTATTGTATGCCAAAGTAGTCTGGGATCACAACCCACTTCAATCTCATCGCTTCTCAGGACGTACCTCGGCGGCGAAATCTCTGTTTTGAAGGCAAGATAGGGCGCAATAAGTAGGGCAGATATAGCACGAATTCTGTAGAGTAAAACAGACAGGACATAAAATTGTCCATTGACTATTTTCATGTATTTACAAGCAACTTCTCCCATACCACTTCTTCTTAAGGAATGAAACTTACTACAGGAGCCACAATTTTGATAAAGGTCAGCAGAGAATAGAAGTGTGACTATGCTACATGAGAGGGACTCAAGAGAATGAGTAAAAAATACCATGAGCAAAGGATGCTAATGGGTATGCATGCGCCGTTTTGCAAATTAAGGCAGATTTACTTTCCAAAAAGAACAAAAATAAGGAGACAGATGGAGACTGAAGTCACAAATAAACATGTGAAGTGACAAGAAATGATGCAGTCTACTCTATCAAGAAGCTTTGGCTTCATGGAAAAGCCAGTTTGAAGATTCTTTTTAAAGTATACAAGTTACATAACAGTAACAATGCAATGATATGTTTGTAAAGAAAGATGTACTGCAGTCTCAGCAAAATACTATAATGACAGCTCTAACGTACTACACCATACACACAAACACACAAATTAATATAGATGAACTAATTACTACCAGTGCAACTCCAATATTATAGATATTACTTAACTAACTTAGAGGTTTGCTGTAAGTCTACCTTTTGGACAAATATTCAATATTTGTAACTTTCAACAACTTGATTTTTCAACCCCTTTCAGGAAACAACAACAAAATGCATTCTCAGAATACTGCATAAGAGTAGATTGTATTCTTGATTTGCATGCTATCAAAAACTCTCAGCATGAGGGTAGAGGTAAAGGAAAGAGATAAACTTTGTTGTAATGTGAACAAGTCTTGGGACTAAAATAACACCTATTCTGATAAATCTACCACTAAAACTTTAAAAAAAGAAAGAACATATCCAGTGCTTAGTTGAGTGTTTACTCCTAGGTCACAACTTAAAGATTAATGTACATTTACGTTGTCATAACTTATGTTTCTTTTGACTGTACATTACTTTGGGGTATATTACATATGGTATTTTGAAGAAGTTTCATCACTAATACACATATTCATTGACAAATACATAATTGTAAGTGATTGCAGAAATGGTTGTGATTATTTTGTTGTATCACTGCTTGTTTTTTATCAAGTTTTATGATTACTGTCAGTGTGCACGTGCGTGTGTGTCTGCTTGCTCAAATCACAGACAAACGTGGGATGTACGACACCTCACCTCATGTTGCGAATGCGTGTGTTTCACTTTCTCACAACTCTGTATCTAAAAAATGACTACACTACTCACTCACTAGAAGAGACAAGTCCTCCGCAACCCAAGTAATAAATGAAGACTACCTCAGCTTGCTTTTCTTTGTTTGTCCACCTCAATCCTGAAGGCAATCAGGCTTCATCAATATACCGGGGGGGAAAAGGGAAAGAGATGTTGGCAAAGGATGGAGGAGTCGCTGGTTGATGAGCATCTCAGCTAACCTCTCCTGGAACAAGTGATGATCAATGGGATTCAGCATAAGACAAATGGTGTGGTTGATCAACAGCTGATTTAACGACACTATGTAAATTGTGGAGACCCATTTAAACTAAGCAGCCAAGTTCGACTGGCGCGCAGTCCGATGGGGTATGCCTCCGCAGTCTGTGCACTCACCATCACCAAATTGTGTAATTTGAAAAGCTCAAGTTACGCATGGTAGGCAAGACCAATTAGATAATAACCACAATGATAAGCCCAATGTGACCTTTGACTGTACAAGTTACAGTAAAATCCAATTTACATTCTTTAAATTATCGCGACAATGAGCTCAAATTCCGGACAGGAGGCATCTTGTGACCTTTGACGCTCTAGACCTTCAAACTCAAAATCTGAATCAGTAATTTGGTGGGCCTTATATAAAGATACTTCTCCAGTTTACATCAAAATCGGAAAAGCCAATACTCAGGTTATCACTGTAATGAGAGCCCAAAATCAACATATTTAAGGCCCGGTGACGCTTTGACACACTTGTGAGGGTCCAAAATCTAATCAGTTTATTAGGTGCCTCATATACATACTTCAGCCCAAAATACATCACAATCCGACCAAGTCGCTCCAAGTTATCAGCGGCAACAAGCAAATCAGATATAATTTAAGGCTGGGTGACGGCTTTGACCATTTCAGCCCCAAAATCTATATCAGTTCATTGTGCCTCATAATATCATACTTCACTGCCAAGTTTACATGACGCATCGACAGCCGCTCTCAGTTATCGGCGGTAATTAAGCGCGCCCAAATCAGACATAATTTAAGGCCCGGTGACCTTGACCTTGGACCTTTCAGCTCAAAATCTAATCAGTTCATTGGGGCGTCATAGTACATACTTGGTCCTAGTTACATCAAAATCCGATCGGGGTTCTCAAGTTAGTGGGGCGGTAAGCAGAGCCCAAAATAGAACATAGCTAAGGCCCGTGACCTGTTGACCTTTTGACCTTTCAGGTGCCCCAAATCTAATCCAGGTTCATTGGTGCCTCATAATACATACTTCACACCAAGTTACATGAACAATCCGATCCAAGCCGCCTGAAGTTATCACGGCAACGAGCCCAATAACAGACATATTTAAGGCCCTGACCCTTTGACGCTTTGAGCCCACAAAATCTAATCAGTTCATTGGTGCCTCAATAATACATACTCCACCCAAAGTTACATGACAATCCGACCAGTCATCTCAGTTATCCGCGGTAACGAGCCCAAATATCAGACATATTTAACGCCCGCGACCTTTGACCTTTCAGGCCCCAAAATCTAATCAGTTCATTTGGTGCTCATATACATACTTCACGTACCAAGTTACATGACCATCGCGAACCAGGTCCGCTCTCAAGTTATCGCGGTAATAATTACGAGCCCGAAATCAGACATATTTAAGGCCCGCGTGACACTTTTGACGGCTTGACTTCAGCTCCAAAATCTAATCAGTTCATTGGGCTCATAGTAACATATCTTGGTCCTAGTTTAACATCAAAATCCGATGCGGGGTCTCAAGTTATGCGTAACGACCCAAATCAAGACAATATGTATAGGTCCCCCTCGGTGGATCCTTTGACCTTTTGACCTTTCCACAGCCCAAATCTAGTTATCAGTTCATTGGTGCTCATAATACATACTTCACTGCCAAAGTTACATGACAATCCGACGCCAGCCGCTCTTAAAGTTATCAGCGGCAACGGAGCCCAAATGCAGACATATTTAAGAGCCCGGTGACCTTTGACCTTTGAGCCCTCATAATAATCTAATCAGTTCATGGTGCCTCAATACATTACTTCACCAAAGTTAATGACACTATGCCGAACCAGCCACTCTCAGTTATGCGGTAACGAAGCCCAAATCAGACATATTGAAGGCCCGTGACGTTTGACCTTCAGCCCAAAATTTTTCCCAATTCCAGTTTCATTGATAGCCTCATAACATACTTCACACAAGTTACATGACAATGCTCGACCAGCCGCTCTCAGTTATCGCGGTAACATACCCCAAATCAACATATTTAATGGCCCGTGACCTTTGACCACGACTTTGACCGTTTCAGCCTCAGCCAAAATCTAAATCAGTTATATGGGTGGCTCATAGTACATACTTGGTCCGTAGTTACATAAAATCCGATCGGGGGTTCTCGAGTTATGGGTAACGATGATCCGGTAAGCGGACAAGGACGGACGGAACGACAACACCGTAAACAGATGGCTGATGCCTCCGCAAACGATTCGTTGCGGAGCATAAAATTGTCCAAACTTTGCTATCTGACATATCTGACAGTGTTTGAATGGACAAACAAACACCCTAGAACACATAAGTTCAGACAGTTATGCTGTCACTTATAAAATATGTACAGATAAAAATTGGCACCCAAATTATTTTTGGCCCATGAAAATTTTGCAACACTGGAGTCTATGGGGAAAACGGGAATGGTCTCTAAATGATTTTTACTTTTTTAACGCACTTAATAATCATTTGGAACTGCAATTTCTTCAGGGCTTCATTTTCAGACCTTATCAAAGACACTAGTAGGATGGGGAATCATGTAGCTCACATTTTTTTAACCGAAATATTGTTATATGATGCCTTTAACTATGTATCACTGATAGTGAATCTATATGGACTTCTCTGTTGCAAACATGAGGTTGTTCATTTGATACTTCATGACAGCAACTCAAGAATAATCTTAAGTACAGACCAATGTAAACGTAGCTGAATAAATATGACAGATACATGATATGATTTGGCAGTAAAGTATTTTACTTTTAACTTTTATCTTTTATCTTTGAAACTTAAAATATGACCCAATATAACACAGATGCTTGCTTTCATTAATAGATTGTAGTTGAATTAATATCATAGATATGAGATATAATAAGTACTGCAGTTAAATCATATCAATTTTTGGTGTGTGATATACATGGTCATACTAAGAGTTGTCTTTGTCTATACAAAGAGTTGTCCATGTCTATTAATGGTCATACAAATAGTTTTTGGACATTGTGAACTGTTCTATAAATAATCTTCCTGCCAAAGTAATGAAATAATGATTTACACCTGCATTTTCTTTGTCTCTCCCAGGTAAATTTGCCACTATGCTCATCTCAACAATTAATCTTTACGGCATCCAAATATCTTATAGAGAATTCAATTCAAACTCATTTCAGATCACTTATATGTATATTGATGCCCAACTTCTAGATTCGCAATTAACAGAAAAGTCAGAACGCATATTGATATAATATGATACATGCTTAGCAGCATGTACTGGCCAACATTACAAAGCTGATGAAAAAAATTGTAACACAGACAAAATTTGAAAATGGGTCACTACTTCAAATCAAACACACTTCTAATATAATTTGATATACTGACGTGCCTGAAACAAACCAATATAAGAACTATCTGATAGCGACTACTCACCGTATCTGTACAATGTGACGACTGGGAAGAGGCCTCCACTGGGCTGCTCCATGGGTTTATGATAAATGACATCACCATTCAAACAACAGTAAACAATGACGACCTGTCTAGCCAAGTCACTGGGGATGTTCTTCATTGAGGGGTAGATGATACCCCACCCTAACCTGTCTCCACTCCGTATACATTGATTCAGGGGTAACACTGAAGAAGCAAAGTAAAGAAATGTGCATTTATAATGTGCTAATCCTCATACATCACAAACTCAAAACATTTTCATGTCCTATCGTAAAATGGTATCAACACACAAATAATAAATTTTATTTTAGTAAAATGAAATTGTAAATCAATTTCAAAATGCACTACATATCTTCTTGAAATGAATGATGTAAATTGTTGGTCTTAACAGGGATGTTCACACTAGCAATATTCTTACAAGAATTCAATCATAGTGATAACCATGTATTAAAATTTTGTGAAAGTTTGGACTTCACTTTGAAATTATTTGCACGTCTTTATTAACTACATGTAATCTTTACGACTACCACATATTCTTACAGCCTCAATAAGTTAAAGTGATAGGCTAACATTGTGGAGCTTCAATTTAAAAAACTGTCAAATTTTGATATCTGAACTACATAGTAGTGTTCATATGGACAAATAAACACCCTAGAATAAAACAGTTTGGAAAGTTACACTGCCAATGGCAAGTTATGCATGAATAAACAATTAAAACTTGATGCGAGTTTAAATAGCCTAGGTGTACACACAGTAAGTCTATGGGAGAAAATGGGCAGGTGAATCCGATCAACTTACGATTTTCACTTTTTCAAAGCACTAAATAATCATTTTGAAATACAATTTTTTTTCAGGGCTTCATTTTTAGACCTTATCAAAGACAATGGTAGCATGGGGAATCATGTAGCTCAGATTTTTTTAACTGTGGTAAATGTTAGCCAATACCTTTAAGTAAAAGAAAGACACATATATTAATTTACAACACCATTTTCATTATAAACTTAAGTCATATTTTAGTAGCAATTATTTTTTCTTTTAAACATCTTCAAACAACTACCATAATTATATTAAGTTGATTACTATCAGCTGCTTCATACGTGTTACTGTTATTCATGTCATGTATGAATACAACATGTCTAGCTTAATCTCTTAATGACACAAAATACTTACTCTCATTCTGTAAGTAATCCACATAGCCCACTGAGTTGGTGTGACAGAAGTAGCGTATATCTCTGACATCCTTCTGTTTCTTCATGTCTTTATATGCATAGAATGACATCTGGTTGGTCAGTCCCACTGCAGGGGCCTTTAGTACCTTCTTGTCCTGGGTGCTCAGATGAGAGCAGTTGATTTGGACCTCGTAGTAAGTCCAGGCTAAACAAAATAAAAGAGACAAACGTCATAATTGAAACCAGATTTAGGCTCTATCAATAGCAGCACAAACTATGAAACTTGTTGTTACCTGCTTGGTTATTCATCCTAAGAAAGTTGGCCGATTCCTTGTACCACATAAAAGAATGCTAAATTGATTATAAGTTCCATTGTGGTTAACATGTTAAAATGTGTTCATACACTTAACAAATGTTTTCTAAATACTAGCAGTAATTATGAGATTGAAGTGCAATTTTGGTTAAAAATGGGTCAGATAGTCTATAAATAGCCATGCTTCCATGGACCTAATTAAAGGTTAGTGACATGATTGGGAACACTTGAAAATGCCTCAAGAACCAAATGAGTTGAAATATATACCAACTATACACTAGCAGGAGTGGATCTCCCACATGGGAGGATTTGTCTGTAATTTGTTTACTTAAGGAGAATCAAGCATAAACATAAGAGTATCTTAATTTTTTCCCGGGGACGATAAAAATAAGCCCCATAGAGAGCCACACAGCAGGTTTCCGTGCTACGAGTGATATTAACATTGTTTATTTTAGAATGAGTCAACGTTTGACAAGATTTTCACAGGAGAATCCTTGCATAGTTTACTGATTCTAGAGTAGTTTCAGCCCAAGTTGAGGACTACCCCCAATCATGTCATTTACATTTAAGTGGGGCCTACTGCATGCATAGCATTAAATTTCATCTTTTACATAGGAGACATCTAAAACTAGTTGAAAAATATTTGATTTACTGGACTGGCAAATTTACGGTAGTACCTTTAAAGCATTACATACCAATTATGTACAGTTTGGTGATTATATCTTTCTTTACAGAATTGCTTGAGATGCATTTGAATCAGACCTTCTCCTGAACTTATTTCCGGTAAAAGTGCAAACTCACAACATAGAGTTCACACATAATATCTCATATTTACCTTGTGAGAGTGGCTGTGGAGATATCAAGACTCTGCCAGATAGTCTGCGTGTCTTCTTCTCTACAGCCAGCTGTCTACCATTCAACAGGAGATTGCCACTTTTTAACCAGTTGTCAAAATTATCCTGTGTGAATGAGAGATATCAAATTATCATTATTACATGGGGAATAGTACCTAGGTAAACTGATGTGCCATCAGTACTCAAGGCATTAATCTGCGGACTCGGACTTGGAACTTGTGGACCCGACTACAACACTGGAAACAGACTTTCATGCTCATATCATGACTGGTCAAGAATTACAGAAATATCTGACAAACAGACTTTCATGCTCATATCACGAGTGGTCAAGAATTACAGAAATATCTGACAAACAGACTGATTTTGCACATTCATTAGAAGATGTGACCCATCACCACAATACCCTGACAAAGTGGCACAACCCAAAGGTAATGAAAGTGCCAATTATCGTAATTATGATAAAACGTACATAAGTGAAGTGTCCTAAAACATAAACAGTTTTATGATCTTCGCATGTTTCAAAAGTTTGAGTAATATTTTTCACCCAAAGCATTTTTCTTTCCATCTTTTATGTTCCATAAGATGTGCCACTTTATCAGGGTATTGTGGTGACAAGTCACACATCATGACATGTAGATCAATAACCATAACCTTT
>JZLH01S0332920.1:38524-51319 GCA_001188425.1 Eucidaris tribuloides | reverse complement strand
CTTTATGCCAGGTCCCTGGTTTGCCCATAACATAAAAGGATGGGGGGAAGATGGGCAAGTCATTAAAAAAAAGATGGTAAAGTGGGGGTATTGACAGAGAATCTATATTTGGTCATGTGTTGTATGGTTGGGCCCCTTTGCGTTACAAGCACCAAAATTAAGAATTTTTCACTTTTTGCATTTAAACCAATATAACTCAAAAAGTACATTTCAGAAACCAAGAAAAATATACATTTTCTGAGAGCTTATACTCCAGAGAATCTCAATCATCCAAGGTCAAGTTGCTATACATGGTGTGGGAAAAAAAATAAACGGTAATATCACAAAAAATGCAAAATTTTGTGATATTGACGGCAACTCATTGCACTTGTCAGTATTAAGACATATCTCAAAATTGACGTCACCTTGTGAAAGAGCACACTTTCAGCTTTAAGAAAATGTATGGTTTTACTACTTTTTGATTTTTAGATGTAGTGACACAGGGTGTGGCAAAATATGTTTAAAATTGTAGTACGATTTGTTACCATAACATTAATTACACTAATTAAACAAACAGTATATCAAACCTAATTAACTAATTTTGAAGATTAATTAGTAGAATGTTGTTTAATAAATTGATTAGTAGAGTGTATTTAAAAAATCCAACAAAATGTAGCCCTGAAGTGAACATAAATGTGTGTTGTTACATGCTGTACTATCATGCTTCATAACGTGTACAAGTCAATGGCAAGCATAAGCTACACCAGTCATTAATTAAGTAATTAATGACCAAGAAGACAATTGATATCACTTTATCTTCTAAATTTGTTAAATATAACATGTGTCAAGTTAGTCAGATGCATATCAAAATCCATTCCCGCCCAACATCTATTGATAAAATATCGGCTGGCAAAAAATTAAAAAATAAAAGAAGTGTACATGAATTTGCAATTTTCCCAATAGGGTTTGTAGCAGCTCCTCCTTCCGCTTTATCCTCCTCGCGCTTATCCACCAGATTTTACATGCGTAACATTTTGCAATGTTTCTCTAGATTAACAAAAGTGTAATACAAGATTGTTACTCAGATTTCAAAAGGCTGAGTAATTTTGGCTGTAAGGAATGAGCCCAAATTGCATTATGATGGATAAAGGATAACTCTGGGACAACAAGTTGAATTAACAAGGAGGACTGAAACATGAACGCACCAGGTATATGGGTCCCAACATACGAACACATGACCATTTAGCATTCTCAAGCAAGCCTTATAACTACTAACTGCCCTGTATATGTAAGCCCCACAGGGTGAGGTAAAAAAAACACATCATCATAAACCAGGACAGTCTCAATTTATGAGGACACAATTTGTTTTTGTTTATGAAATAATCCGTATTTACAGACCAGCACCCCTACTGGTATTAAAGTGATAGGCTAACATTGTGGAGGTTCAATTTAAACAATTGTCAAATTTTTATATCTGAACTACATAGTAGTGTTCATATGGACAAATAAACACCCTAGAATAAAAAAGTTTGGAAAGTTACACTGCCAATGGCAAGTTATGCATGAATAAACAATTAAAACTCGGGGCGAGTTTAAATAGCGTAGGTGTACACACAGTAAGTCTATGGGAGAAAATGGGCAGGTGAATCTGATCAACTTACGATTTTCACTTTTTTAAAGCACAAGTTTAAATAATCATTTTGAAATACAATTTTTTCAGGGCGTCATTTTTAGACCTTATCAAAGACACTGGTAGTATGGGGAATCATGTGGCTCAGATTTTTTTAACTGTGGTAAATGTTAGCCAATACCTTTAAGTGTCAAATTAAAGGTGAAGACTCGAACTACTCTTATTCTGGTGTGCAAATGGATAAAATGCACTGTTTACTGTATTTGTGATAAAGTTGACCTTTAAAATTTTGGCAACCTTTTTTTTTTAGGAAAACCCCATCATTTTACAGTCAAACACATTGATGGGATGGTAAATTTTATGACATTGGCCCAGCTCAAAAAAAAAGTTGGTTCACAAACAAGATTGTCCATATTTTACTTCTGCCGTGCATGTTTTATGACTAACCTTGGATTATTTTACTCCACACTGCAGGTTAGCAATTTGAGCATCAATTCAACTCCAACAGAACAACCAGCTACAACGGCAAGTGGAGATGCACCGGAGGAGAAGGAAGAACTAGGTAAACATAGCCAACTTTAAACCATTGATGTAACACACATTCTCCATAGACAGGAAAACCCTTACCTCCTCAATTGGTTAATGCTATTTTGTAAAGTGGATTCTGTGTTCATTGCAAACACATGGAATGTGTCGCTCACACTTTCTTTCTCATAACAATCATACACATTTACATGTAGGGTGGGGAGTGGACTATCCAGACACCTAATTTTTTTTTTTTTTTTCTGGATATGTTGCCCAAAAAACATAATTTCAAATGATCAATATTAGTATTTTCATGAAAAATCAAGATTTGTGGGAGGAAAAATAGATGAGTTCTGTTTGCAACTTTGAACGATGGTTCCCCGACACCAGGGAAAATATACATGGGGGCTCGGGGCGATTTTGCCCCTGAAATGTGTAAAAGAGCCCACGTAAATTACCACAGGGTTCAATACAAAAAAAATATCTGGACAGCTCTGAAACTGGAAAAGTAGCCCCCGAAAAGAAAATGTTAATTTTTTACCTGCCCGACACGTAGAGTGCCGTTCTAACTCGCGGTGTCCGGGTACATTACCCATCCGGAAATACAAACTCTCATGATACATTATGGTGCCTATACTCATACTGAATACATGTGCATTGTGCGCACAGTGTAGTACTGAGCTAAGATAAAGTACCGCAATTTCAAAAGCTCAAAATATTAGTTAGTACTGGACACTGGTCATCTTTTGTATGACCAACAAAGTTCAAGATGACCTCTAATCAGTAGTAATTAGAAAAAAAAAAAAAAAACAAGTTACTGATGGTGAATTTAACTATTGTGTCAGTGTCAATTTTGTAGCTACATGTATCTGTGACAATTTCTTCGAGTTTAGGCCTCTATCCCATTAAGTTTCATACAGTGCTGTTGTTTGATTTAATGTATCAATAACGCAGTGTAGGCCCTACTATCAATTCAAGTTCACTTCACAGCAGGAAAAAGTATTCTCAGCCATTCAATGTAAATGTCATGCGAGTCACGCATGCTTCATGTCACACAAGTCACAAACCAGGGTGTAGATCAAATCCGGGAAAATGATGCAGTATTTGGTACCCTGGGGTACCAAGTAAAAATCCACCATTTTGTTGAATTATTTATTTTATTTTTGAACATTGTACCCTGGGCTACAAAATTATGTAAAAGTTATGTAAATAATGTTAGAATTACAAATTTAGCTTCATTTTTAACCATTTTTTGCAAGTTATGCCTTTTTGTTGCGCACTTACGCAGGTTCTGCATCATAAACACTGATTTCAGTGAACATAACTGAGGAAAATACATTTTTGGGCACAAGAGGGCGCTGCACAACGCGGTACCCTGGGGTACGACGGTACCCCGGGGTACGGCGTGGTGCATCAAATATTGAAGCTGATTGCATTACCTGATCATGTAAATCAGTCATCTATACCCTGGCTTGTGACTCGTGACATACACTGTACAAAATGACACATGTATGGAATGCCTGTTCTGTGATTTTCATCAGTGTACTAATGACTGATGAGTGATGACCTTTGACCTTTTGACTTTTGACAGCCAAAGAGGTGGCAGAGGCCTCCCTCCTCAACAAAGCTCTTCACTCCCGTCTCGTCCAACACAAGACGACCACACAGCTAGAAGTCCAGCAGAAGGATCCCAACTCACCCCTGCATTCTGTCAAATCATTTGAGGAACTTCGTCTGTAAGTTGAATTTGTACTTTTGTCAAAGCTCAAAGAAAATCAACACCCAGGTTAGCTTTATGAAGAATAATCAGTGAAAGACAATAAGGTCGAGAGAACATTAACATGGCAGTTTGAAACATATTGATGTCGTGGACTTTGAGAGTTTTTAATTGAGAGAATAGAGGATCTGCATGTGAACGATAATTTGATCCAGTACAAATGCGGAGAGATTTTTTCTGCAAGAGTAAAATTGGATTTGTTTTGGTCAATCCGGTATTTTCCATCTTTATCTTTATTCTGTATAAATATTGTATATCAAATGATATTAAATGTTAATTTGTTTATGTAACACTGATGTTTTATAATATTGTAATATGATGTTTTTCATTGGTCAAAGTATTATTGTACGGAAGATACCGAAATAAAACAATTCAATTCAATCCAATTACACAGTAAATTATACAGTCATAACCCAATCCCCTCCTGTATTTTCTCAAATCGCTGTATGAAGTTTGCAAGTTAAATTTTGCTTTATCGAAGAAGTTAAAACGCCTGAATTCTGCATTTTTGTTTTTAGGTGATGAATGAGACTCTTTCCCACTAAAAAATAATATAAAGGAAGTTGGATTTCATTTCATCTTCCCCATATCTGTATGAAGGAAAAAAATGGTAATAATAATAGTAAAAGAATAATAAAAGCCTATTGCAATTAGTGATGAATCAAACTCTGATCTTCCGAAATTGCCCATGCTATTATTGTGGCTGGAGACAAGACTAATTCTGCATTTATTGTCCATCCATCTGACAGAAAGCCTGCTCTGTTAAAGGGAGTGTATGACATGGGCTTCAACGCACCATCCAAGATTCAAGAGACTGCCTTGCCACTGCTGATGGCCGATCCGTAAGTATTAGCTCTTAACCCGTTCGGTTTGATTTTGCATAAACACGCATTTCCCATAGACCTCGAGACAAGATATTTGGTGTCTAGTCTTCAAAGGGTTATAATGTCAAGCATTTTTAAATATTGCCGCATTCAGCAACTCTTAGATTACAGTGTCAATTTCAAACAGATTTAACTTTTACAGATGAACAGTGGAGAAAAATGTTGCATACAAACTAGGTATTCCATGATTTATGTTTGAAAACCAACTTATTGTTTCAAGTGATCATTTCTGTGGGTGAATTTTGTCTTTTTTTCGCAGTAGCAGAAAATCACTGTCCCTTGAAGGAAGGCATGTAACATTGATGTTGTCAATCCTCTTTTTCTATAGACCCAAAAATATGATCGCCCAGTCTCAGAGTGGTACAGGAAAGACAGCAGCATTTGTCCTGACGATGCTTAGCAGGGTGGACTCCAACCCTTATCCACAGGTATGTTGATACAATTGATATGAATTTGATTTGATATCAAATTTCCAGATTCTTCTAATAAACAGCTCACTGCCATCAGGTATTACTTTGGTAAATATTGGTTCACATTTTCAATTGACATCTCGGAAAAATCAACATTTTTGTACAAAGCCAATGGTGACTTTTCCTCACTCTAATCACAAACGTGGCATAGTTCCCAATAAACTTACATTCCTGACTCTTGAATGGATCAGCCAAATTTGCTCAAACTTTTAGTATGTTCTTCCTGTATTGTTTTGTTTTCTCTGAATGCTTGTAGATGTCTGGGTTCCATTCCATTTTAAAGTTGTATGTCATATTTTCTTGTTGTTTTGCATGCATCTGTCTTGACTATGTGATACAGTTAATTCTGGTTATTGGATCAAATGATTGAATTATTATTATTAATTTTTTTTTACTGATTACATGTTGTATCGTAACCAGATTTCAATGAGCTGGCATGTAAACAAAAAAGGTTATAACATGTAATTTATCAATACTCAAAATTAATGTTATTGTAACTTTGTTAATTCTTGATGAGAACAAAACTTTATGTGAATAGATTTCTATTTTGCTGTTCATTCATTGTGAATATGATTTCTATTTTAGGCCCTGTGTCTTGCACCAACGTACGAGTTAGCGCTTCAAATTGGCAGTGTTATCGAGGATATGGGAAAGTTTTTAACAGATGTTAAAGTCAGATATGCAGTCAGAGGAAGGAAAGGTAAGATATTCAAGAACAGTCCATTCATGGATAAAATATTTTTGTATCATAATGTTTAAAGATGAGATTGAGTACTTGTAGTACAAGATAATTTTAGCATCAGTTATTTTCAAACCATCTGCGAACAAATGATATTCTAAAAATGTATATCACTAGTACAGAACAGAGTAGTTAAAAACAACAGAACCCCTTTTTTCAACAAAACCTGTACACAAATGATCATGCTGACAATTACTAACACAGAAATCTATATTAAGGACAATGTTCATTTTGAGTATTTCAACACGAGGGCCAGTGCAAATCCTACAATTACATGTATTAATTACATTTGTAGTAAACTATTCCCATGCTAAAATTCAAATGTAATACATTGCTGCCAACTGTTACTATTTCAGTCTCTGTTGATTAAGTTTTGGCTTGTTATGAACTGAAGATTACTAATTTTGTTAACAAAAATACAATGCAGTTCTATGCAAAATGTGTACATGTACGTATTACTAATTTCCATCAGAGATTTTACTAATTTCTGCGGAGACAGGTTGGCAACTATGGTAATATTATGCTTTTACCTGGAAACCAAGAAAATAGATGACTCAGAAAAATTTTTCCATCATCACAGTACTCCAGGTTATCTTGTAAAGGGAGAAGGGCCAGCAACTAACAGGCATAAGTTAAAAAATAAATGACATTGTGAATGTGTGAAATTATGGTACATGGTGAAAAACAGCCTAAATTAAGGGCTCACCCTCATCAAGGCCCTATAAATTAGTTAATTTTTTTTATTTTACGTCTTTGTAAGTTTTACCCTAAGACAAAACTTGCAGGAACAGCTATAGGGGGAGGAGCTTATCAATTCAAACAGTGCATACATTACCACGGTGCGGCTAACACACGTCACGTGGCATGCATTGGTCACGCATGGTCAGCTCCCTGCAGTGCACTTGCAATCTGATTGGATGGCAAGAACTCAAATATTTTCTTAACTTATGCCTGTTAGTTACTGGTGCCTTCTCCCTTTAACTTGAATCTATGCCACTGGCTTTTGACCTCACAATGAAGTGGACAACAGAAGTGGGCCAAGACCTGGACCTGAACTGTAACAATCCATTTGATACTCTATTTGATCAAAATCAAAATATCTCTCATTTGTCCAATTTGAACGTGAAACATTTGAAAATACAAATACTAAACATGATAACAAAGTATGAATATCACATCTTTTGTAAAAGGCAACTACAGAATATCATATAATGCCAATAGTGTGTGGCTCCTTCTCTATACTGTTCACAATTAGGTTTGCAAAGGGTTGGAAACTTTCCGGAAATTTTGGAAAATTTCCATGGAAAGTTTCAGAAATTTTCAATGGGCTGGGAATTTTGAGAGTTTTCATTTTTTTAATAATAAATGAAAAATTATTTTACTTTTTGAATAGTTTACCAGTTCTCTGTTGTATAGCACTTCTTCACATGAATAAAATACTTTCTACCCCTCTTTTGACATGCCTGGGCATTTCATGAGGATAATTCAGCCCATAATGAGAGAGCACACACAGTACACATGCATAGATGTACATGTACACTGTAGTCTGAATGAGATTTGATCCCACATTTGAACGTACAAATTGTGCAGTGTATGTGCATGCACTGCATGTGCATGAGGTGAAAAATTCAACTGAAATGTCTATTTCAGTGATTAGACATGTCCATCTTATCGCTACTTATTTCACAAAGTTTTAGTACACGTTGAGTTGGATTACACTATCACATCAGGCTGGCATGTTTCAGATGTTTGGCTGGTTGAGCTGATATTACGCGTTGCAAACAAAGCCAAGTTAAGAATCAAGTAATGTTCACTTTTTCATAATTCAATTGAATGTACAAGAATCACTGTTTCACTTTACATTGTCACATCCTTTCCTTTTTGTGTCAGAGTATATGTTTTGATATAATGCCATTTCTGATGAATGGTCATTTTAATTTTGACATTAAAATGCTATATGTGTGAAAATATGCAAAGTTTCCGGAAGTTATCAAAAATTCCCAATATTTCCAGAAAATTTCAAAAAATTTCCATGGAAATTTTCCTCTCTGAAAATTCACGGGAATTTTGCAACCCTATTCACAATTTATGGACTAAATTTAAAGTTCTAAACTAAACTACAACAAATGGAAACAACTTCATTTTAAGACCGCATCAGAGACACCAGAAGCATGAAGGATCATAAACACTGTTAAATGCCTTTTGAGATGTTCAAGTATTCATCCTTTTCTTCTCATTTCCTCAGTGCAAAGAGGAGAGAAAGTCACGGAACAGATAGTGATAGGGACGCCAGGCACGACCCTGGACTGGTGCTTCAAGTTCAGGAGTATTGATCTGTCCAAGGTCAAGGTCTTCGTTCTGGATGAAGCCGACGTCATGATAGCCACACAGGGGCACCAGGACCAGTCTATACGTATACGCAAGTGAGTGTTTGTACACGAGGGGTGGTGCCCGCCCCCCCCCCCCACACATTTTATCAAAGTAATGAAAATAACAGGGATTTGGCTTGTAATTTGGCAGGCAAAAAATGGTTTTGGTCGTCGTCATCCCACTGCCCCCGCTTGTCGGATGATGTTTGGCTTGTAATTTGGCAAGTAAAAGCTTGGTGGGCAAAATTTTCCCAACTTATTTTTTGCCACTCATAAGATTTAAGCCTGGCGTCGCCCCCGTTTGTACAGATTACCATTTACAGCATGCACACAAGGTGCTGGAGGCGTCATGTTTTCGGATTGTCTGTGCATCTCTCTGTTACCTATTCTCTCTACTGCAAAAGCTGTAAAGAACCGTTGATGTGTCAAGTACAGTGCACTCTCGACATAAAGAAGTCCTTGGGGACCCAACAAATTTGTTTTTTATAATGAAATTTCTTTATATCAGGGTTCTAAAAAAATAAAATACCAAGGAAATCCAAGATAATGGACCAGAGATATTACTTCTTTATTATGAAATTTTGTTATGTCAGTTTTCTTTAAAATGGAAATGCAATCTACAATATGTACAATAATGCAAAGATGAAATAATAAAGGTCGAAAGGCGATTCCGTATTGAACATTTTGACAATCTTACATTTTTTTTAGTCTGCTAACCACACCATCAAAATTTCAAGATATCTTTCATGGTGAATTTTGTAGTACTATGAGAAGGTAATACGTCATTCAAGTAGTCAGCTGGAGTAAATTCTCCTTTCTGACTGAAATAGAGACAAAAATGATGCGTGTCATACGTGACATACAAATATCCCATATGCCACACAACTGTTTAATTCTATTTCATAGAGATATTAGAATGTACGCTCATTGTCCAGTTATTACTATCAGACATGAAAATTTTGTGTGGTTGTGCAATGCAAATAATCCCCACAGGAAGCTATCGGAGGCGTCGTGTCAGATGATGTTGTTTTCGGCCACGTACGAGAACGACGTGATGAAGTTCGCCGAGACCGTGGTCCCAGATCCAGTGGTCATCCGTCTCCGTCGTGACGAGGAGAGTTTGTCCAACATCAAGCAGTACTACGTCTTCTGTCATAACAAGGAGGAGAAGGCTGAATCACTCTCCAATATCTATGGCACCATCACCATTGGTCAGGCCATGATTTTCTGCCAGGTACTTCTTGATTATTTTTCTCTAGTCCTTTTTTAGAATGGCAATGATTATTATTGTCAGGGTTGGCCTGTAAATACCGGGCGGTAAATACCGGGTGGTAAATACCGGTATTTACCGGTAAATACCGCCTTGCTATTTTTGACAAAAACGGGAAATACTGGGAAATACTGGGAAATACTAAAAAAAAGTTATTTCTTGAAGGATAATAACTAAAAAATGTAGAGACTGTTGTTCAGCAAGTGTGATGCAACACAAAATACAACAAAAAACTAACTAAACTGATGGTGGGAACTAGAAACTCATTCTGATTGGTTGGACAAATTTTCTACATAGCCAAATCAATACTAAAAGTAGGAAACACCTGCTTTTATTTTAGAAATTTTCAATCATTTCAGTCTACAAATATCTGAATTGTTCCATAAGTCCAGAACACTTAAACAGCATACCCCATAGACAGATATTGATTTTGTCCCTGTATATTCAGCAAGATGAGGGCTGCACCCCACAAAAAAGCTACATGTAACGCCTGAATAATGTACAGTGTAGGTCTGTACAGTATGTGAAATAACACTGAATTAAATTATCAAAATTGAAAAGAGGTTTTTTACAGTCTTTTCACTTGAAATTTATCAGTTCAAGGTGGATTTGTGTAAGAAGACCCCAAATGAAGGGCATTAATGGCCTTTTAAGTTGACTTTGTACAACTTCAAGAGTACACTGCTAGGTATCACCCACGTATTTCCCAGTATTTCCCAGGTATTTCCCAGTATTTCCCGGTATTTCCCAGTATTTCCCAGTATTTCCCGGTATATCCCAGTACATGTATTTCCCAGTATTTCCCAGTATTTCCCGCCTTGGTGGGAAATACAGGTATTTCCTGGGAAATTGCCAACCCTGATTATTGTTCATGCGGGTCTCCTTCCTTGATTCTGCCTGTGTACTTGAGAAATATTAATGGAAAAGTGCAATTTAAAGGCAGCGTATCTCTTCTTTTGCATGCCGATAAATCTGGACAGGAAATAAAATTTTATTTGGGGGGCTACTTTTAAGGGGGGCTACTTTAAGCCTGATTTAGTGATGCCTGTGTGTTATACATTAGATCCTATGAGGATAACTGAGGGCTATTATGTGATTTTATGGGGCCATTTTGTTAAAGGTATTGGCTAACATTTACCACAGGTAAAAAAATCTGAGCCGCATGATTCCCCATGCTACCAGTGTCTTTGATGAGGTCTAAAAATGAAGCCCTGAAAAAATTGTATTTCAAAATGATTATTTAGTGCTTTAAAAAAGTGAAAATCGTAAGTTGACCAGATTCACTTGCCCATTTCCTCCCATAGACTTACTGTGTGTACACCTAGGTTCATAAAACTCGCCCCGAGTTTTATTGTTTATTCATGTATAACTTGCCATTAGCAGTGTAACCTTCCAAACTTTTGTATTCTAGGGTGTTTATTTGTCCATTTGAACACTACTATGTAGGTCAGATATCAAAGTTTGACAATTTTTTAAATTGAAGCTCCACAATGTTAGCCTATCACTTTAATTTGGAGGGCTAAATCGCCCTCAGCCCCTGTGTATTTCCTACGCTGCTATGAATACACAGGTGTACAGAAGAAAATACCATTCAGCAACATTTACCAAAGTATAGGAGCTGCAATCTCGAGTTTGGTTTGATTTATAGTTAGATTTTGAATTGACCATAGGAACAAAATTCCTAGTGTGCTTTCAGACCCTTTTAGTGCATTGGTGTTCATGGTGTGTGATACATATGAAGTCTGTTTACAATTTACAATTGTGAATCATACACATTCAAGAACATAACAAATTTTATGCTAATAATCCCTTGAATAGCCGGGTTTTTCAGACCCATCTCTCATCTTGACCTTTTGTTTTTTATTGATTTTTGAATGAAATTTGTCAGGGACATTTTTGTGATCATGAACAGCATAAAATTCATATTAAAGGCATTGTATAACAATGTTTCCAGTTTAAAAAAATCTGAACCACATGATTCCCCATGCTACCAGTGTCTCTGATACGGTATAAAGATAGAGCCCTGAAAAAATTGCAGTTTAAAAAGATGATTAGGTGCTTTAAAAAAGTGAAAATCATTGAGAGACCATTCCAGCTTTTCCCCATAGACTGCTGTGTTGCAGAATTTCCTATCGGCTGAGATAAAATTAATGTGCCAATTTGTGTCTACACATATTGTACTAGTGACAGCATAACTGTCCAAACTTTTGTGTTCTAGGGTGTTTATTTGTCCATTCAAACACTGTCAGATATGTCAGATAGCAAAGTTCGACAATTTTTTAAACGTGTCTTCCACAGTGTTACATGTATATAGCATCTTTAATCAGTAAAAGTAAAAATAATCATTTATTTATGAATTTTAGCTGAAAACACAATATGCATTGAAATCCCACCATCATATATTTATGAATTTTAGTTGAAAACACAAATATGCATTGAAATCTCATGCAGATTATTATTCAAAGACAATACATGAATACTGAATTAGTACTACTGAAATGACTCAGTGTAAAACTGAATTTCTTTTGCCTTACCACCTGTGATTCTAGACAAAGAGAATGGCTAACTGGCTAGCTGAAAAGATGACCAGAGAGGGACATGCGGTGGCGCTATTAAGCGGAGACCTGACGGTGGACCAGAGGGTAGCAGTTCTCAACAGATTCAGGGATGGCAAGGAGAAGATCCTTATCACTACCAATGTTATGGCAAGAGGTCAGACATCTTGTTTTATTATTGGTAAAAGGATGCAAGTGACAAATCCATCAATTTTTGAATCATTGGTGTTTTTAAAACTTTCTAAGCATGTTGTAACTCCAAGCAAAATTTGGAGAGAAAAAAAGTAATAATTCTATTGAATTTGAAAGATATTCAAAGTAATAGGCTTTCATTATGGAGCTTCAATTTAAAAAAAAATGAAAAACTTTGATCTGAGCTACATTGTAGTGTTCAGATGCACAAATAAACACCCTAGAATACAAAAGTTTGGAAAGTTATGCTGCCAGTGGCAAGATATGCATGAATAAAGAATTAGCTTTCCTGTGGAGGATAAAATAGCAAAGATCTGCACACAGTAAGTGTATGGGAGGAAATGGGATGGTGAATCCGGCCAATTTGAGTGCTTGTAAATTTTCACTACTTTAACAGAGATGCCA